>JANJYQ010086891.1:1445-20593 GCA_024605255.1 Rastrelliger kanagurta | reverse complement strand
TTTTTTTTTTTTTTGCTATGATGAAAAATCCTATAATCTCTCCTATCCCACCAAAAATTGTTTTAAAAAGAAAAGATTCAAACAAATAGTACATTATCAGATTATCTTAATTCCACTATCACTTAGACACATTTTTATTTATTGATCTTGGTGATCTTGGATAAATTCATATTTTGGATTTCAGTAAGTTCAGGTTACAAAACACTTGCAGTACAGTTGCAAGAAGCCACAGACTATTGGCAATGACTTACTGAACCAGCTTCCTCTTTCTTTCATCTCCCCTCTAATCTTCTGTTTGCACAGCTCTCTGTCTTGTCAGCGTAGTTTGTTTAGGTTTTATGCCCGTCAATACAGTTGTATTCCTCCCTCTCAAGGTATCACCCACATCTGAAAAGATCAGTGGTGATAGATTTGCAGGCAGAACATTTCCACAGCAGCAATCCTAGGCTTTGTCTGGAAAATAATTAAAGCTAACCAAGTATTTCACCTTAAATGGCTGCAAAGAAAGCACCCCAGTGTTACGGAAAGTCTGCACATTCAGTTTCATGTTCAAGATCACCTCAGAGGTGGCTACAGCAAAGATGGCAATGGGTTTCTTTTTTCCAAATTCTCTCAAGTTTATATGTGTAATTTGCTGCAATGTGCTTGTCTACCTTAAAGCAGAGGTTTGACATTTTGGAAAATTCCTTGCTCTAGAAAGAATACCTTTCTCACATTTGTATGGATTAAATTATACATGTTATATCTCATTAATTAATTAGTGAACTTTAGAGGTGCATTCAGGTGTGTTTTGTTACCCTTGGATAGAGCCAGGCTGTTACTGTCCTTGTTTCTAAAAGTCCCAGAATGTCATGCTATTCATTTAATAGCCTATAATTTGAACAGATCAGCAACCATAGGTTAAAAAAAGAGAGGAAAACCATAGTGCATTTATTTTGGTCTTGGTGGTGTAAAAACAGTAATGGTTTGTGGTTATAACTGCACTGGTTCCAATATTGACTAAGAATAATGTACTAAATATAAAAATGTAGACAAGTGTAATAAAATTAGTATACTCTTTTAACAGACACAAGTAGGATTGAATGTTAAGGTGCTGACTTTTCCTCCATCCTGACCAGCCCTGCTCACCATAGAGAAAGAGAGCGTTGTTTTCCTTTTAACGTCGGCAGCCAATGACTCACGCTGGAACGTGTTGCCAACAGACAGAGTTTGACAGTTTAATATTTATGCTGTCAATTCCTTAGACTAACTTTGGTAATTAGGGGAGGTGATTCTGGACAGATGTGGACGGATGGACAAAAGGGCTCTTTGTTTGGCTCCTGTGAATGCAGTCACCTCTCCCATGACAACATTAAAAAACAGGTCCACAGTCACTGACAGCCTTACTAGTTCACCGCTCAGTGCACTGGATGAGGTCACATTTCTTCATGGCATGATGTCACTCTTGGGTGGGACGTCACGTCAAGCAGCATTAGAGAGAGATATCCTGCTGACTGCTCTGCAATTAGCAGCATTTTAGTTCATTTAAAAACTGTTTTTTGAAAACAAACTGGATTATTATTCTCCAACAGTGGAAATATAAATACAAGCAGGTGTGCTGTGTGCAAACAGTCACAGGTGCGATTCTGTCAATGGCTGTGTATCAAGTGTAGACAGAATATGGATTACTCTACCTGCTGTATTATAAGCAAAGAGTAGACAGCTTTGTGTATATAATGATGAATACTGTTACAAGGAAGAATTAACTTTTAACTGCTGTGGTTTCTTTTAATTAGGCTTTATTTAATACTAAACTGGCACCTTATTTACATGAGTGCAAAACACTAATACTAAAAGTCTGGAGGCAGTTGAACAACTGGTGTCATTAGACATGCAGGACTCCATCACTAAATTACAGTGCACCATTTTATAAAAGCAAAATCTCCAGTTCTGTATTTAAAATCAAATTTGATTATGGCCAAAACTGATCAACATAATCCAAGGAAGTCTCCAGTTGTATTTTTTTTAACTGTTTTGCATGTCAGCATTAGGTTTGACATCATCGTGGCAAAATTGCATCTGTAGGCAAACGTTAAAGGAAAGGTTCACAGTTTTTCCAAGTCTGTCCTATAACAATGCACAATCACCAAAATGAACACTGACACAATTTTCATGCTGTAATTATTTCTCCTGTTATACGAGATCCCTTTATAATGTGCTTTCAATGTAAAAGTGATAGAGGACAGCATAGGAAAAATGTATTTAAAAGTTTTTTGCAGCTGATATGAAGCTTCAGCCATCCAAATTGGCTAGCACCTTTCAATTTTACTGCCATTTTACTGCCAAATTCTTTATTTTTGTTATGATCTTTCCACTGCAGCTGAACAGGAAAATACTGTCTGTTGAGACATATAAAGGGAATTTTTTACTAAGAGAACTGCCCAAGATTTCCACTTACTTTGATGAGCTCAGACAGCTGAAGCCTCATTATCTTTAGAAGAAGTTTTAAATACATTAAACAAATTGGATTTAGTCCCCCATAACTTAGATTTTAAGTACACTTCAAAGGGATCTTCTAATTGTCAGTAAGAACAAGAGGAATAATTACAGCAAGCACTATTATTTTAAGGCAGACTTGAAAAATGATTAACTTATCCTTTAATTATTAAAGTAAAGTAAGTCATCATAAAATATATATATGCACACCAGCATCTTAATACAATTTTACTGATTTGCCTTGGTCTTAATTTTTGGAGAAGTCAACTTGGACAGCACAACAATATGTGCATACAAATATTTCATACTAAATAATGGATAAATGTATACAGACCAGCAGAGAAATGGCCTACAGTAACAGCTTTCTACCATTTACACTAAGCTGTGGTCACTGGTCAGACTAACAGCCCAGTCTCAGCCTCTCTCCTGTGAGAACTGTCTGACCGCTGACTGTAACTCTGTTTTCCCTCTTAACAGATCACACACCACAAACACCACAAACTGCTGCTTAGGCACGGTAACATGTCAGGTAGTTCACATGTCCAACATCAATCATGGGCGGTCATGAGCAGGAAAATACTACCATGAGGATTCTATAAAAAAAAAAACAAGTTTAATTTTAATCCATATTTTAATTTAACTTGAAGCTTACTACTGAAATTCTTCAAGGTTATTATTACTATAAACACAGAATCCTTCCATTATTCATATTGCACAGCACTATACAAATCCTGCAAAGCGCATGCACTTTTCCCATTTAAAAAGTAGATCCTCACACTATGTAAAGCACATTTTTAGTTCCATTAAGTTCATTGCTGGCTTAAAGGTTTATCCCCCTGCAATGTTACAAACTTCAGCATCATTTGTTTTCTTTTCTCCCGCATCAGCCCACCTGGGCAGAGAGTGAGAATGCAGTACAGGTAGTTGCCATAAACACTCAGGCTTTATCGTCTGGGGCGAACACAGCCAGGAGTCATTTTGTTGCACACTCTAGTTTAATGAGAGATGACCTCAAGCCATTTATAGGCTGTAAAGGACACCCTGTAGCAGTTTAAGTGCATCAGGGCTAGAGGTTTCAGGCAATGGCTGAAACGTATGGTCAGTAAAGACACAAGACATGTCAGTGGGCAGAAGCAGATGCTTCAGAGATGAGAGCTCTGAAAATGAATTTTAAGTGAAGTTCAGGTATGATTAGTCACTCCTTCCCTTGATTCAAATACTCAGTTCATTGCTGGGTTTGGTCTCTTCGGGACAGTGTCGATAAAAACCCATGGCATCTGTACAACATTTATATTTTTTTAAAACCGTTATAATCAGTGTTTTCAAAATAACAATGAAAATGACTACCTATGCACCCTTCAGCTCAAACACTGCCATTAAACTAACTTTCAGATGCAGCATGCAGTTGTTTTTAGTGAAAAAAACAACTGCATGGTAGATAAACCTACCTGTACACCTACCTGCCCAGCATCAAACAGAACACAGCAACTAGCTGGTGAACATAATAGATTATCTAGTAGATAAAGGGCCAGATATTTCCAACAGGAGTTGGTAAAAATCAAAAACAGGGCTAAAAGAAGAGTAAATATGTTGCATATTTGCTAGCTTTAAAGGTACAATGTCACCTTATTCAACTAATTTCTGCTGCCCCTAAGTGGCCAGAACAATTACTGCCGGTTTAACTGCCTTGAGCATAAAATATCTACTATGAACACAACAAAAAAATGCAATAGATAAAAACGTTCACCGTTCACTGTTTTCAAAATCAAGAATGCTCTTTCAGTCCCAAAAAAGTAAATGCAATTAAAGCTTAACAATCATAATCTCAACTATTCAAGTATCAGCATTTGTTTAAAAATATTGATCTGAATACACAGATCATCTTTGCTGATTATGATGTTTGTGCTTTATACTGCCTACTCTCAGCATCTTTGGAATGAGTTAGATAGGATTTTTAAAATGAACAGTGTGTTCAGATTTAAGGGGAAAATAAGACATGTTTCATAACTGCGTAGGCTTGCATTCATTATAATTTGTTTTTACTATTGTACTCCTGGGAAACTTGAAGCACACTTTTATTATTTGCAGCAGTAATGACACACAACAGAAGCACAGGCATGCTGGAAAACATGGAGAAAATGGGGGGCTGGAGGGAGTTTAAATTCAATCTCCACATGATTGGTCAAACCCGATGGCACAGGGGCCCTTCACCCAAGGTAGAGTTTTGTTGTGCTAGACCCAGGGATCCGGGCTTTGTTATTGAGCAGTATACTCTGCTTTGTGAAATGAAGGTCCTCCCCCTTGTGCTCTGCTTATGTTTTATCTCCTCTTACAAAGAAAGAGGCCCTGCGAACAGCCACCTTCACACCTCTCTTAGCTGCTCCACTGAATGAGCTCAAGCACTTCTCCATTCATATGTGGAAATATAGTACACACAAAAAACAGGGTAATGGTGAGTACACAGCCCTTTCTTCTCAATGTGAAGAAGGGAGAAAAAACTTATCAGTGGATGTATTAAGATGAAAAAGGAAAAGTGCAGGCTCCTGTTCAGGAATTGGTCCTGAAATGTTTATAGGTTTTTTCGAAAGGGCGATTCAGGAGTGAAATGTTCGACAATAGGCCCGATAAAACTCCAGCAGCTTGGAACCTTTATAAAAATGCCAAATATGAATCACTGCTTTGCGGATGCCAGACGGGCCTTTCCTGTGTTGCTAAGAGAGCCCCTTGGACTGGAACCGTCCGGGCAGCCAGAGGGGGGTTAAGTGTTTCGGATGGCTGTACAGTGCTGCATGGTGGATATGACTTGATGCTCCTATTCCTTCACCGCAGCATGGGTGGTCCACACTTGATTTTATACTGCCACCTATTAGCACCATGAGCCTGTGATTTATGCAGCTGTCAACTTCAACTTCATCAGCTCCGTCAGCCACTGGTGAATTGTGGGTATGCTGGCAAAGCTTCCCCTCTCTGCACCTCCTACTTTGGGGCTAAAGTAAACCACCCCTGAGAGCAGAAAGGAGGGGGGAAAAACCCCTGTTAAACAGAAAAATACAATTTAGATAAATAACAACCATGCATACCACTGAGGCCTCCACTGTGGAGAACTTCCAGCCCAAACATCTGGCTGGCTGCATATAAGGAAGACACTGTGTTTGACTTAAAGCAAGGTGAGAAAGGAGGAATTCATGGTTGAAATAGCCAACTAACAGTTGATCTACTTGGGGATCAGTTGGAGGCGTACAGAATTATTCAGGGCAAGTGTTGCTGGGAAAATTGCTGTATGGAAGAAAGAAAATAGTTGTATTCAAGGCTGTTACTCCTCTCAAACTACATCTCACTTATTGCTTGGATAGTATGCTTGAGAATAGAGTGTGTTAAAGCAGGAAATCTGTTGAAAATTAGTCTATTGAGTGAGCTGTTGAGTTATTTTGCACTGGGTTGTACAGTACAACGTCATGGAAACTGTGGGTAACAGCTCTTATTCGCTGGTTAATGAAGAAAAAGGTGTTATTCCCTGTGGGCAGAGCAGAGTAATGACCTTTTGCTTGGTTGTAATGGGGCTGCTAGATTCATGCTGAACCAGTGCTGCAGGCCAATTTCAACAAACACAGGCATGAAAGGAAGGTGTACTCTGCATATGGGTGATTTACAGTATGTAATTCTTTACCATAAGGAGCATATTAGTAACAAAAAAGCACTTCTGCAGCTACTGTCATGCTGAGGGCGCTGTATTTAAGACTAAAATGCTGATTTGTGGAAAAGTCATTGAGGTTTTAAGGTGTCAGGGGGTAATTAAAGTCCATCAGCTTTTACTACTGTTGCAACACAAGAATGTTAAACTTTACTATGCACCTGTTAAAATAATACTTGTGACAAGGAAGTTGTGGGAAAACACCCAGTTGGTTAGACCTGAAAGGAAATTCATATAACGTAATCGTCTAGATCAGTGATTCCCAGTCAGGGAGTATTTCCGCAATTGCCAGTTGTAAAAGACTGGAACAGCTCAACTAATATGTCAATTTAAAAGAAAAAAAATCCAACCATCCTGAGTCAATTATAACACCACCTGTTGTCATCTAGATTGCATGAAAGCTAGTTTGCAAATGAGCAGGAAAATTCAGAATTGTTAGCTAGAAGTCGGTGTTAGCTAGTTTGCTAGAATTTTAGATAAAACTTAGAAATAATGAGCTAAAAATAACAGATAAACAGATATGCAGCCTGGAAATGGGTAAACAGATGAAGAGTCCAGCATCAAGAATGCAAACTTGACCAATTGTATTGTGGGAAAAAAATCAAACATCATCAACTTTTATGGGCGCTTAACATCCACTTCAAATGCAATTGAAATGAACACATTTGGAGTATGATGGATGGAGTCAATGAGGGGGAACTTGAGCTCATCTAATAAAAAAGGAAGTGAACCACAGGTCCAAGGTGATTTATTATTATTCATATTGTGTGTTATCAGGTCAGACCAGATTCCTGCAACACAAATCTTGTATACTCTCTGGAGTTATGCTTTTGATCCTAACTCTTAAATGTACTGCTGCTCAGTTTGCTTGACATACAGCTGTCTTGTGTTTGCAGATCCTGCAGACCTACATCACAGATACTCACAGTGAAATGTTGGTGTTGGCTACATGCAGGGTGTGACTGGTGGCAAAGGCCTCTCCGTGGTGTAAAGCGGTTTGCTTAATTTATGCTGGGTCAGAGGCAGAGATCATATTTTTGAGATGAGAAAAAAGCATGTTAAGGTCACATGCTAGCTTTCCAGATGCCAGAAAGTGTGATCAAACGATTCCCAATTAGAACCATATAATTTGGTAACATTATTATATTAAAGATGGCAGCTTGGTTTTCCCAAGCAAAACTAACTTCACGAGCGGCTGACCATAATTTGGGGTTCTGTTGCATTTATGCAGAGGGGTAATGGTGCAGGAGGGTGTGTGCATGTGTGTGTGGCAGGGGGTGTAGGAGTTACTGCAGAGACAGAGAAGTATTCTGGAGTAGAAAACTGGTTGGGAAGCATTCAAATATGCATTTCTTTGCTCCAGAAGCAACATGGCTCATGGATGCAAGGGCGGAGAGAAGGCAGGAACAAGAGTGTGTCACTTGGGAGGCTTTTGGCTGTCACTGTCGGAAAGAAAAGTAGAGGGAAAAAAACTTTTACATACATCATACAGACTGACTGTACAACAGCAGTGACTGCTGTCAGTTACCATGGTGACGAAGGAAACAAGACATAAGCACATACAGTAAACAACAATAACAACAATTTGGTACTGCAGAGGGAAAAAATAAGGTATGACAAATCTGGCTAAGAGTTTAATGAGAAGATACCTATCTTATATCCATCTGTTAAGTATGAAATTACACCTTAGCTTAGCATGGCTGGAAACCAGGGGAAACAGTGAGCCTCTGTATAAAGCATAGACTGTTTATAAAGATGGTAGTAGTGAGGTGTGACTTTGATTTGTGTCGGAGTTGATTTGAAACCCAGAGTTGCTGCTTACATGTGGCACTATCTTTTCTATTTGGAGTCAGGACCTTCCACATAACAAGTAAGGAGTGTGTTGCCTTTCACACTCTGGAAACACATCCAGTTACCTCAGACTGAAACAAGTAAGCCAGCTTACTGGGAACACCAAGCACTACGCACTTACAGTAATGTTAGTTATTTTATCCAAAATGTGCTAAGAGGGAGGGCAGGTATCATAATCAAGTAGCATTAGTCTTATACTGTGTCAATAGTCGATGTGAATCCTGGCGCCAGGCAGAGCAGCAGTAAGCCTACTGTCAATCACAGCTGTCAATCAATGCCCACAGGGCAGACATAAAAGCCTGCTTTAAGTCTTCAAATCTTTTTAACAGTGCAATAATTTCCTGAATGACCATTAGCACACTTAATAGGGGACCTGAATATAGAGATTGAGACCATAAGGCCTTGTTTAACAAAAATATTGCCTTAGTATTTGTACAGAGAAGTTGAGACTTTTTTTGAATGGGAGTAAATTAGAGCCAGCATCTGAAGGGCTGTTGTGACTTTAATGTATTTCTGTATTCAACCAATTTTTGTTTGGTCCAAAAGTCACAACATCTGTCTACCATTGCCTCTAAAACTTTTTGGTAGAGCTAGGCTAGCTGTTTCCAGTCTTTGGGGTCTTCCAGTTCTGCTTTGTGTCTGTGTCCGTGCAGACTCCCTTCCCCGGTTTCAGAACACGGCTCTATCAGGTTAGCCAGTTGGTGTGTCTCCGGCACATAGGGTGGCACTTCTGGGGGGGACTGGGGTGTCTCAGGAGCATGTGTTTTCTTTCACTATGTGTTTTATCGCTGTTGAATGTTACATGTTTATGTTTTGTTTTTATTCTGTGAAGCACTTTGCACTACATGTTAATGTATTAAAAGTTGTATATATATATATATATATAACCTGAGTCATAAAGAGCTCACATCATGACTTATCTCAGCATCATCTAAATAAAGAACTGTAGCAGTGGGACCCTTTAGCATGTGAATCGATACCTTGAAATGCATGTGTGGAGAGAGAAAGAAAAGTTTACTCAGTTCAGTGAAGCGTTGTGACCCTTCATTGCCTGGTTTCCAGTGAAGCGTACAGGAAGGATCCAAGAGGGAGTGAGGATTCACAGGGAGGCTGAGAGTCAACAGCCGAGCTGAATCCCCAGAGATTTCTGCCTGTCTCGCCCTGTCTGTTGACACTCTCCTACTCCATTGACTTTTTCATTAACCCCCTATCAAAATGTTTTTCTCTCTCACACTCCACCGACATTACCCCCCCCATTTTTCCCCCACCATGATTCTGGTTCAGCTGTTCCACCTTGTGGACAAATTTGATACAGTATGAAGTTTGCGTGTTAACGTAATCTCATTGCTTTATTCTGGTGGTTTAAGTTTTTCTCATTTTTTGACCAGATATGGGCCAAAATATTAAGAGCTCTTACTTACTATGATAAGAACATTAGAAATATTGAGCAAATTAGGAATATGGAGCCTAGACATAGGAGCAGGCCCACTTTTTTATTTGAAATTATCTCATATATATATAATCTAAACCACTTTCTAATTCTTTCTTACACATTTTGCACAACTTTTTTTACACAACTAAATACCCAACATATGTTTTGAATAATAATAGAATAATTTAAAAAAAATAAGAATAACATAATAAGAAGCACCTGGATAGCCTAGTGGTTACGGTACATGCCACATAACGGCAGTGTCCCCAATTCGGTTCTGGCCTGGGACCTATGCTGCAGGTAATTCCCCTTTCTCTCTCCCTGTTTCCTGTCAGCCTCTCTGCCTCCTACTCGTAAAATAAAGGCAAAAAAGCCCAAAAATAAATCTTAAAAAAAAAGAATAACAAAATAGAATATAATCATGTGACAGACACACAAATTTTAGTAAAGCATATATCTACACAAGAAACCAAACCTGTGAACATATTTTATTTGGTGCTGAAAACTTCAAATTGGCCAAAATAAGTGATGGTCTCTCACTTATTTTAATTAGTTGCAACTTGTAGAGCAGCCAAAATCAATGTTTTCATTGGCATGGATTCAGAGTTGGGTCCACATGGTCTCTTCTGCAACTGTGAGGCCATCTTTTTCCCTAACTTTTAACCTCAGCGTTAATGTTCCTACTTAAATTAATGGACATTTGCATGATTTAAAAAGGTAATTTCCAAATAAAACAGCATTCACAGCCATATCCTGTAGCCAGGAGCAGAGTATGACTACCCATTTTTATATCATTTCTATTAAATCTCATGAATACTGAAACTACTTTAACTGAACAAAGAAAGCCAAGAAGAAGCAAAGCCACCCCTCTGCTTTTTGTTGATTTTACCATGTTTGCTGTGTTATTTTGTCCACAAAAACACTGACCTGTGCAGGGCCACTTCTCCCAGTTGTTAAACAGCTGAAACACAATGTTCTCACTGTGTCCTATCCAGCTGTGCTAGTGAAAAGCACAAATATAGCACCGACTAGTGGTTGGAATAATAATCTAAGACTGCAAGTGAGAGGTGGCTGCAAGATTTATGTATACATACTCAAAAACTGTTACTGTATTACATATTGAAGTGGACAAAGTATATTTTCACATAGCTGGTGCAGAAATAAACACAGATTGAAGAGGAGGGGAAAGGGGAGGACTCAAGAAAGAATAGGCATAAGCACCAATGATAGTAAAATACACTTATTTTTCATCTCCTCTGCACTTACAGATTACTGTACATAAAATTCAGAGCATTTTGCTCTCTTGAAAAAAAAGGAATATACTCATATTACTGTTTTAAATATGTTAAAAGTATAAAGCAAGAGCATTGTGAATAAAGATTTACCTTTCCCCTCATGCTTTTAGTTCAGTGGAGCAACACAAAATGGTTCAATAGGCATTTAATAATGTGGTGCATCAGGTGTTTCCCCTCCAGCACATTCCTGTTTTGCGTCCTAAATGATGAAGCACTAGTGGAGGAAAGTGATAAGGATCCATTTTCACTCCAATGGTACTCTCATTTCTCTGACTCCAATTCACCTCCACTTAGAAGTGAAAAATTTGATGCTTACTGTCCTGAACTGTATTTCAATTTCAACTTAACATGCCAAAACTTTAACCAGTTACTAGAGGTGTGACTGGACAACAAACTGCTTTCCTAAATTAACATATGTTTAGTGTGTTAATTGGATTATAATTCTCCCTTACTGCTGTAATTATTTAGAACTCTTAAATACTCTAATAATTAACTTGTAATTTTCTTGACTGACCAACAAACTTGGAAGCAGTTTAATTATTAAAATAAAGTGAAGAAGCCTTTGCTGCTGAAATATCCTCATGGAAAAGGTGAATTTTAACTTGTATCCTTTAAAAAAAAAAAAGAAAAAAAGTAGAACACACTCATAAAGAATAGACTGTTTAATTACCAAAATTGTAATCCTTGTACAGTTCCCTGAAAAAAAAAAGCGTGACTGATGCAAACTGTTAGGACAGTGGTAAGACGAATTTTCCCTCCGTTTTGATCCAGTTCATTAAATATTGAAACGGTTTTCAGAGCAGTTATACGGTACAGTTTATTCAATGCTACACAAGAGGTCTGTAAAGCTGTTCAGAGACCTAATCAGAGTCTCACTAGTTGTATTTTAGCATAAGCAGAGGGGATGCAGACAATTTTATTTAATTCCATGGAGAAATTAAAACAGTGTGTCTAAAACTGAAACCATACAGATACAGTGAAGAGGAAATGGAAGACACCACAAAAAAATACCATAATTGTCTAATCTGAAAAATGTGATTTCTTGAGGACAAAGGAGACTAGGCAACGCTGTGAAAGTAGTTTCATCCCTCATGGAGAAATGATTTCAACCACATGACCGTTTGAAGTTACTGGACTGGATTGTTGAGAGAAGGACAAGCTGATAGTGGCTATAGGTTCAGTAAGGCTTAGAAATCCTCTTCAGCATTCCGACTCCTGGAAGACTTGAGCTCCTTCAAACGCTGGATGCACTCCTCCACGCTACGTTCGCCATGGACTTTGTTATCCCGGGTACGTACATTGACAGTGTTGCTGGTCTTCTCCTTTTCTCCCACCACTTTTCCAGGTAGAGAATCATGCAAAGAGGACAGGAAAAAAGGGAAATCAATATCTGGATAGACAGTGAAGGGAGATAAGGATGAAACTGTGATAAATGGCAGAGTGAGTTGCTACTGACCCAGGATGAAGTTGTATTGAGCCAACTGTGCATTTCTGATCTTTTTGTTCAGGGTACATCCAGGGTCGACATCCACGTCAGTCATTAAGCCGCTTTTGTGGAATTCCTGCTGAACCTGTCGCATGAACCAGAGAAACAGCCAACAATTAAAATGGGTAAGTCTATGTAAGCATATTTTAAACAATTACTAATTTGAAGTTGCTGGTGGAACATTCAAAATCTGTACTATAGTTGTGAGCACAGTTTTCCAGTGAGATGAAAGGTTTTTAAGGAACACTTCAGTGGTACCATCTTTGGGTTTAAAGTCTAGTGTATAAGATTTGGCATTGATCCTTGGCATATGAAATGTGAAAAGCCCTCTCTAGACCCAGTGTTTGATTTGTCTACTCCCCATGTAGATATAAGGGACTATACACCAAGTAAAACATAAATGAATGTTATATTCTGTTTATGTCAAGACTGTTGCAACAAATTTAACTAAATCTCACAACAGTTCTTTTTCAAGCTTGATAGTATGATTATCTCATTCTTTTTTATTTAAAGGACTGCTGCCTTGTTATTACTAGCTATTACTCTATCAAGCAGTTTGATCATTTTGTAGAATATAAACTGTCTCAGTACAGTTTGTGCTGTTTCTGAAGTTAGAATAAGTTGCTGTGGACAGTGGTTACCTTCTGAGCGTACTCATCACAGGTCGGTCCCACAGGTACAACCATCACTTGACGAGGAGAAAGCCACAAAGGCCTGAAACAGAAGAGAAGAAAACACATTTGTATTTACTTGGAAAGCAGATAAGCATTTTTGGCACAATCTACAAAATACCTGTGAAAATATTTACACAAAGTGCTTCAATTAAAAAGCCATTATCAGTGCTTATGACTAACTGCAATAAAACAAAAATAAAGTCTGGAGTCAAGTCTTTTTGACATTCTTTTAATTTACTGTATACAAACCATTTTCCTCCGTAGTTTTCAGTCAGAATAGCGATCATCCTCTCCACTGATCCCAGGATGGCTCTGTGGATGATCACTGGTCTCTTTTTGTCATCACCATCATGGCTAAAAAATAATTTCAAAGGGACAATAATAATGTCAGCAACAACCAGAACTCACAATGAGAGAAATAAAGGAGGAGGACAAGAACAATAGTGATCATCTGGAGAAATTTGCATGTCATTAGCATTCCAGCTATACAATGGTTACTTTTATTCTTATTTACAAAACCAGAGAAACTAGTTAAAATANTGGAGTTTCACAAATCTTTTCTTTTTTTTGTTACTTGCTTCATTTTATTCCATGTCTTAACATTGATTTCTTGTTTTGGACATCCACAATTTTAGATAGTGTTAATTGTATCAATGTCACATTCTACAAAATATCAGAATTTGCAACAACAGTTTGTTCTGTCATTTTTAGTTTTACTTTTTTGATGAAAAAGAAGTGTATCAATTACCTAACAAATGTGAGGTTGAAGCGGATTGGTAGCTGGAAATCAAGCTGGATTGTGGCACACTGATGGTATCGGCCGATGGCATCCTTGATCTGAATGTCAATCTGCAGAGAAGGACAAAATGGATGGTAAATGGACTGCGCTTTTCTACCTTAATGGCCAAAGTGATTTACAATTTGCCTCTCATTAACTCAAGGACACTGACATGTGGACCGGAGGGGCCAGGGATCGAACCACCAACACGATGATATATGACATGGATGCTCTACCTCCTGAGCCACAGTCGACCCTATCAAAATGACTAAAGTGACCCTCCTGCGGTCTCACAATTTAGGCATGCAGCACATGTTCACCTTTGGTCCGTAGAAAGCTCCGTCACCCGGGTTGAGAACCCATTTCTCCCCAAAGTCATTCAAGCTGTTCTCCAGTTGCTGTAAAAAGCAAATAAATAAACAATTACTAGCTGAACATCATGCAAGTAAACAGTAATGTTAAGCAAAGCTGTATATTTAGACCTGACATTTTCTTCATCTGGAAACAATCACTGAACTGAGAAATGTTAACGTCTCAATAATATTTTATGGTTGCTTGTGGGAGTTAATGAGGTGAGGGAAACACGCAGCAAGTTCTGTTCCAGTGACTATGCCAAGTTTACAAGTCCTTTTTTGTGTACATAATTTTCCACCTTTGTGCGTGCAAACATTAATCAAAAAGTCAGTGCTTTATGTGGGAAACGTATTCCTCAAAGAAAGCATCCTGATAGGTCAAGCAGAGCAGCTGTACAATTTATTTTTTAATAACTGTATATATTCTGGTAGTATTCCGATATTATTGCTATTCTGAGAGCTATGACTAACTCTTAATTACACAAAGACTGAAAGGCAAACCATAATTTACAAATGCAGCCAGTAAGAAGCAGCAAAATCTCTTCAGTGTCTAAAATGAACCTATCTCTTCTGTCAATAAGCGGACTACAGAGCGTTTAGTATTTAAATAGTTCCTGTGGCTAGTGAATTGACTGTTGATGAAAAAATAACTTCCATCATCAGTAATGTTCTTCATTTAGTGGACAAAACACAGTAAAAATGAAGAACTGACATTGCTGAATAAACCCAAGACAGAAGTGAAAAGGAGTTCTTTTAAGTTTATAAAATACCCATGCATGTAAAAAAAAAGGAGGAGAGAATATAACCAATAATTGAGATTAAGTATCCCTATCTGCATCTTACCCTGCTCACATTTTATTATTGTCCCCTGTGGAAGATTGTAGGTAACCTAAAGGAGCCTATGACCAACAATGTACGCACTTTGCAGATGTAATATCTCACTTGATGAAATTAAACATACTTGTAAAAATCAGATTGAGATAAAAATGATGTGAAAAACAATCTTGACGTGCTATAATCTGAACTCATGCTTTGTCTCTGTCAACAGACTTTGTTCCATTCAGAACCTTTTAGTGAATGCTTACTGGACTAAGAAATCATATAAATGTACTTTATACACTTGTTAAATCAATACAGTATACTTGTAACACTTTTATCTAACAGCTGACGTTAAATTCTGACTATACCGATCTCAGTTTATTTTACATTTAAAGTTTCCCAAGAGAGACTGTTGCTGTGCTTCATCTAATACTGAAAGCACCAAGCAATAGTTTCATTATCACTTAGTTTAACTTGCGCACTTTTGTTATCACTTTATTCAGCCTAGTTTGAAACATTACCTGCTCTCCCAGAGCAACTTATAGCTGAACCTAAGATATAAAATATGGAGCTGGTCCACAGAGAATGAATTTGATTTGACAGCAAAGGAAGACAGCGATAACACTAATTTAGATTCACTGGAGGGGACTGTTTCAGAACTGATGGCAGTTCAACTGAATAAAACTCATTCATTAAAATAGATGTTGAGTCTATAAATCACGATCCATTGTCTGTCGGCGCAGTGGTGCCAAAATTCCTATCTTGATAATATCACAGATCACCATCCTAATTTTCAGTGAGACTTTGTGAGTTGTTCAAATCTTCAACTATACATAAAAATACCTTTTCTGCTTGTTCCCAGACTTGGGGGTCTCCCAGGAATTTCTCTGGTCTTGTAGAAAGGTTGAGTTTGAAAGTGAAGCCAAACACGTCATACACAGTCCGCAGGAAGTCTAGGCAGCCTTTGATCTCCTCCTCAATCTGGAATCAAAAACAGCATGAAACAGAATTTGCATCATCCATCTGGACATGGCTCCAATTTTAACTTCTGGCTTAATATCTGATTATATCTTTTTTATTACAGTGTTACTAAAGAAATGAAATTAAATGATGTAATGAAAAACATTGATAAACTGCTTGGTTTATTGCAGATAACAAGATGATTATTCAAAATAAGGCAATCATAGATATGCATGTATCAAATCACAAGGTTTAAGCAGGCAGCTCAGATGTGAAAAACATGTGGTACAACAGGATATTAAACACAGAAGATCAGTTGAAAAAAAAAATGGATTGCTTCCATTTTACATGGGAAAAGTCTCCTAAATCTAAATGTGAAACTGTTCTTTCATTTCTCCATCTGGAGACACTGATTATAAACCTCAAGGCATATATAATTATAAGAACATATCATCTGCAGTCTGCTTTAAGGTTGTTTTGATTTTGTAAAAAACAAAAGACAAGAGTACAAGCACTGCTTTCCAGCTGTTGCGATAAAAGTGAAAAATTAAAAAGGGAAATCATTTGTATGCAAAATGCAATAAAATAATGAATTGCCTAATTAATTAAGAACTAATTAAGAAGTCTCCTCTGCTTTCCAAAATCCTGTTGTGTGCATCAACATTAGCATGGCTCCTTTCTGGTTGAAAGACTTAATATGCAAGTTGCAATATCCAGCTGCAGCAGCTGGAGAAGTTCTCTCACCTAATCTGGAAATGTGACAGGCTGCTCAATGACCACATTACCTGAATTCATCTAATAAACTGTGCCAGCAAGACACTGATTCAGAACTGTGCTTCTCTAAAAGAAGTCATTTCTCTGATAACTGTGTAATAGATTGTTTTGCACACTGTTTAACTTGCTTTGAAGATTTTTTTCTTGTGAATATGTGGTGTATGTTTTTAATGATCAATGTAGAAAGTGGAGACAGTTTACCTATATCATATTTGTTTTATGTGAACTTAATATGACTGACTAATGTCACTGTGTCAGTAGCGGGCCCCACCTGGTCCATGGTGCAGAAGATATGAGCATCGTCTTGCTGGAAGCGGCGGACACGTGTAAGGCCAGTCAGGGCTCCGGACAACTCATTCCTGTGCAGGACGCCAAAGTCGGCCATGCGAATGGGCAACTCTCTCCAGGAGCGTGGCCGGTGATCAAACATCAGACTATCACCAAACAAAGAGTGTGAAAAAAAAATACATAAAAATACGAATGCCAAGTGCTGCCTGGAGTTATCACACTAACTGGAAATTGCTCTACTGCTTAATAACACTGAAAGGCTGAGTTCAATATTTGATTTAACTGATATTGAATACTTTGACAAAATGTGTTTGCAAGCTCAATTTCCATTTCAGTATGATCTCCAGAGGGGGTGCCTTTGTGGATAACACAAGGACTGAAACAGTCAAAAAAAAAAAGAGAGAGATAAAAGATTTCAATATAAAGAACTGCAGTCTGGCTCTCACTGCAATGCAGCATTTAGCACTAAATTGAAGTGGGTCAGTCGACAATGAAAACATGGCAAGACTATCAGTCCATTGCAAGTTGAGTTGAACTAAATGACAAACTGCAATATTAAAATGTCAAACTAATTCACATAGATTGAGCGATAACTTCCTTGCACAGTTATAAAACTGTTCCAAGTGTTCTGAAACATGGCTTGATTGTGCTCTTTGTTTGCTGAGGTAGTTTGGGGGATTAAATCAAATATTGCACCCAGGTTAAAATTTGGCAAGCTAATAACCCTACTCTGAGCTAATGTGATGTTATAATTGAATTAAGTGCGAGAGAAGAACAAAACTGTCCCCAAAAGGCAAAAAATATCTTTTACACCATTGCAAAACCTGATAAAGAGTGTGTAACAGCAAACTTTTTTTTTACTCATTGAAAGCATATACTGAATCATCTCTGAATGAGAAGAAAAGAAGGCTTCACCAGTGTCCAGGGCAGTTCATTGGTTTGAGTGCGAAGATCTCTTTCTCAGACTCAAAGGAGAACATGTTCTCGCTGTAGTGCTGCCAGTGACCAGAGGTCTGCCACAGTTTACTGTTGTAGATATTGGGAGTCACCACCTCCTGGAAACCTCTCTTCCTGTACTCACTCTGCAAAAGACAATATGTAAATGTCTCAACAACAAACAACTGTTCAAAACAATTTGTCAACACCTGGGGACTCACTGATAAACTGTACAGATTCTCCCGAAACATACATAACTCAAAAAGGTTTAGAGAAAGCAAACTCCCCCAGAGAATATGTATGCCACTGAATATTACATCCTTGTTTGTTTACACATTGTGAAGGAGATTTGGGGGTAAACTCAAAGGAAGAAGTAAACAAGATATTCTGCCCTTGTTCCCTCTTTTTTTTAAACGCATTTATAGACCTTTGGTGTACTTTAGGTTAGCCTTTTTTGTTGGATGTCACTTAAAATTTTGAGCCAAACGCAGTAATGAAAACTGTGTAATTTGTTTTAAATATCAATAATCATGTATGCTACAAATGCTGAAATGCTGGAGGTGTTTCATTACTTGTACAAACAAATCTTATTATTCAAAATCTCTTCATTTGTCTATTTAGCACATAAAAGTCAAATTACTTCCACTTTACACTGCACAGTTAACTATTGGAAGACAAAGAAAATCAATGCTTAAATCAAATTATTTGTGTTTGTGTTCTTTTAATCATGAAGCAGGTGTAGCACAGCTTTTTTAATGCTGTCACTTCATGTTATCACTGCTTTCAATTTATTTGAAAGAAAGAATTGAATATTTAATTTATATTAAGCAAAGATTTTTATCATCTAGCCAAAACTGATCAATGTAATATACATAAGTGAGACATTTCTATTTACAGTATTTTAATTATAAGAACACATACAATATTATGTTGATATGACTGCTAATCTACAAAAGGTCTAATTACATTTTAGTTAACACTACTTATCCTCATTACTTCATATATGCATCAGTTTCTAAGGCTTGATGCATTTCAACAGCATACAGTAATGCTGCTTCAACAAACTGTTAAATTTATAGTTACGTTAAATTGCAGCACTTAAAATATATCTTGTGAATATGTAAAGCTGTTTTTATTGCACAGGCTGACTAATGGCTCACACATCTGTTCCTCCAGTCTCATAGCAAATTTAAACTTTCTGACTTACTTTTTGTCTTTCTTATATAGAAAGATCACAGCAATTCTACACTATGGGTTTGGCAGCTTTGACTTACTCTAATGAACTCAATCAAGGTGTTGTAGATGAAAGCTCCCTTTGGCAAGAAGAAGCAGCTCC
>JANJYQ010086673.1:796-22255 GCA_024605255.1 Rastrelliger kanagurta | reverse complement strand
TCTGTCTGTCTGTCTGTCTGTCTATCTGTCTCTTTTCTTATTTCTTGTTAATGCTGTACTGTATTTGCCTGCCTTCATTGGCAGGGGGTAAGTGTAGGGCTGGAGTAAGGGACGGGAGGGGAGGGGAGAAGGCTTTTTTTTGGGGGGGGGGGCAATGGGTTCAGAGAGTTCAACTGAGGAGAGAAATAAATTCATAAACAACAAAGGAGACGTGACGTCAGGTTGAGGGGCTGTCCAACCTGTTGGCTGGATCTGAGCCTCCATGGAAGAACCGGATTGTTCGTACCACATGTGTGAAGACTATTGTGGTCTGTTTTGTCTCCACAGTGAGTGTTTGAGGACTGGGAGAAATCTCCAAAAATTTGTGTGTGTGTGTGTGTGTGTGTGTGTTCATGTTCATGTTTAGTCACTTTGAGGACTCAATATTACAGTAACCGCCACAAGGAATTAACTGTTTTGCATAACAAAGACAAAACAAGATTAGTGTTTTGCCTTCACATGGATAATGTAATTTTAAAAGAGATGGAAAAGTTCATAGTAAAGAGTTTTTTCTTTTTGTATTATTCTCAGCTTTTTAAAAAACTACGTCATTTCAGATGTGAGCTCGGTTTGGTTAGCTCAGTTTGGGATGCCCACTTAAACGCTGGTGATTGGTCTGCAGTCAGGCTATAGACAAGGTCAGCCATTTATGAACAGATGGATTTATCTTTTCTCTTCTAATGATTGAAGTCATCTAGAGGCGACTGTTCGCTGATCCAAGATCTGCATTGGTGTGAGAAAGCAAAGGGAGACCTGGGAAAGATGCCAATGGCTGAAAAAAAAGTGACATTCTCTGAAATATCCACCCTCTTCGCTCATTGATTCATTTAGCTGAACTCCCTCAAACCCCTCCCATTGAGGAGGGTTGATATTATCCCTGATGGAGGGAGAGGATGAATTGAGGGAAGGATGGAGGGAGACGCGGAGAAAAGCAGGCAGAATAAAGATGTCGAGAAAGACAGTAAGTCTCCTGGGACTCCTTTTTCAGGCGAGAGAACTTGACAACAAATGACCATCAATTTAACGTGGAGATCTCAAGCCAGTTTTTTGATCTTTTGATTGTCAAAATGTGGTTAGATGGAACAATATGGCAGTGTTGAGATTTGCTTGTCTCTCTTGCCATCTGTCTGTTTGCTGCAGGATAGTAGAAGTACGGTACAAGGCGAATGGTGTGTTTTGAATGTTAGATGATTAACATACAAATGCTCTGAGTACTCCCAGCTGCTGTCCCACTGTTTTGTCACTGTGTTGTCTGCTCACAACAAAATACACGTCTTCTCTGTCTTTTCTCTCTTTCTCTCTCTCTCTCTCTCTTTCTTAACTCTTTTTCTCTGACTCCTCCTCTTTCTGTTCCCCCTCTCTCGCTAGTATGTCCCTCCCTTCCTCTTTCTGTGTCTCTACGCCCCCCCTCCTTTTTCTCTCCTTCCCTCTTGGCAGCAGTGCCAAAGTGGGCAGGCGGACCGAGGCAAACACAGCACAGGGCAGAGCAGAGGGCGATCCAAAGGCTGGCGAATTGATTATGTGTATGTTTGTGTTTTGAACTGTCCTGTGTCTGTGTGTTTGTGTGTTTGTTTCCGTTTTGGTCATATGGAACTGAAAGTAATGTGAGTCTAGTGCGAGTCTGATTGGGAGCTTCTTTTTTTGTTGTGCACTGTGTTTGATACTGTGGTTTGTGTGTTTTGTGTGTGTGTTATAGGGCTGTGTGAGCAGACGTCCTTCTGTCACCCCGTGTACGGACAGACGCACTCACGCCAGTAGGAGGGGATTGTGGGAAGGGGGTGTAGCTCTCAGAGGGTGTGCTCTACTCCTCTCTTTTCCCTTCTTCCCGCCATCACGGCCCTCTTCTCCTCCAGTCCTCCGGCCCGCCCGCCGCTCACATACAGGCTCCAGGTATTTTTCTTTTTTATCCTGCGACACCTCTTTCCATCTATTTCACTGCCCTATAATCTTTCCCCTGCACTTCCTTTTGCCCTGTTCTCTGTCCTTCATCATGGTCTTCGTCCTGCAAACGTGTCTCTTGTCGTTGGTTGCCACGCCGCACTCCGCTCGCCGCCATTTTGGCTCCATGGACATAACAGGAGAAACTTTTCTAGACCTCAGAGAGACCCCATGACTCCCGACTGACCATCTTCTGTCTTTTGCTTCCTTCATCTCTTTCTCTCCTTTCCTGTCTTCCTCTTCCTCTCCTTCTCTGCTCAAGGACAGCAGGCTGTGACAGAGTGGTAAACAGTCTTTCTGTGGTTCTCCTTACTGAACAGGTGTCTCTTTGTAAACTGGCAGGAGGAAGGACAGGCCTCCTTGGTTACTTTCTGACCTCAGATGGTTGACCGAGGCATAGAGCTGTTATTGTGTTCAAGTCAGTATGAGTTTAGCTGACCAGTGTAGATGGGTTGCACCTACAGGACAATTGAGACGACTGGCAGGTCTCTTATCATCCAGAGCAGTTATGATAAGTAATATGAGTGTAATATTTACTTTGTTTCTCATTCCCTTTGCACACTGTTTGCACTTTCATCCACCATGAAAAGTCAGCTATGTGGCAGCTGTTTCACAGGAGTGTGTGTGTGTGTGCACTAGTTTTATCTACCTGAGATCTTTAGGTGTGACAGTTTGTGAAAAGGTGGCAACTGTAACGTTTGTCTTGACACACTGGGTCATAGGCTACTGTGTATAACACTTTGCGCTTCAGAGGAAACACAGGCAGAAATGAAACCGAGTTAGGTAAAAGACAGAGGACACTAAAAAAAAGGGTGGACTGTTTCACAAAAATTGTTTCCTTTAGTGGTCCTTTAGTAAAGCTATTGCTTTACTGTCACTAGTGTGAACTGTGAAAAACAAAAAAAGATTAGAAATAAACCGTTATATTTATCTGATTGATGTGTATCTTATGCAAGGAAATAGACAAATTCTTCATATTACACTCCGTATTATGTTTAAGGTCTCATGTGAGAAACGAAAACGCCACTCAACCAAAGCAAAATATCATTGTTGCATTCCCCCATTTTAGACAAAACAGGATATGTAAATTAACCGACAACCAATTAGATTGTTGAATCTACTCTACTAATCTACTCTACTCTATTTATAAAGGAAATGTCACAACAATTGAAGTTGTGTGAAATATCAGAGTTTTGTATGTCCAATTAGGAATGTAACTAGACTACTTATTGTCAGTATTGTATCTTGTATCTAAATAGGGGTTGGTGTTAAGATGGCGCCTTCATGCCACGTGTTTAACAAACAGAGAATATGGGCAGACCCTTTCAACATACCCCTCAGAATTCGTGGGCTTACAACTCCCAATTCCTCTGCATTAGCCTCTGTCACTTCATATTGCTCAGCTTTGGCTTTGAGACATAAATTAAAACACTTAAAGATATGAGAGAGTTTCTGAAATACATCTTTTTTATGAATATAAACATGTGACAGTGATGAGAGGAAAATGTTAAGAAAGAAGAAGCTGGAAAAAAAGAGAGAGAACAAGGGTTACAGAAACAGAAAGAGAGGTAGGGGTGGGAGAGCTCTTTCCCCGCCCCTCTCTTATCCTCAGATGAACTTATCGTGTTGCCTCATAATGTTTCTGAGTTTTTCTCCTAGAGGCAGTCAGGCTAACTTCCTGCATTCAGCCTCAACATAGCTGATTGGCTGATATCTCAGCTGACCGGCCGCAGTTTGCAGCAAGGCAACAGGAAGTTTCTTTTCTCATGCAGGAAGCTGCAGCTGTTTCGTCCTGACATACACCGCTTTGCACTCTTGCACATAAACCCTTTGTATACATACAGACAAATATGCATACACACCCTCTTTGAAAAGGCATAGATTTCAAAAGTGTGTTTGCGTGTATATTCTGTGCATGTGTGGCATCAGTGAATGCTATAACATGTGGGCGTGTAGGTACATGCCAGGGCAGGCATCTGAGCTATCAGAAACATTTGAAACCATGGTAACCACACATCTCATCAGCATATTAGCAAAAGCATACACAAGAGGAAAAGGGGAGAGATGATTGAGAGAGAGGATGAAGAAGAGGAGAGAAATCTGTGTATGTAGTCTTCATTCAGCGTTTTTGTAAACACTCACATTAGATATAGTTGAGCAATTCAGAAATTGCTCAACTATACTCTTTAAACTCTTTTAATTTTTTATTAGTTCATAACTAACATTCTCTTGACATAAAACCCATATAAAATGCATGGAATCATAAAATGCATTCCTTATGTCATGTGAAGTTAACAGATGCTTATTTGCTTATTTTTTGCTAAAAAAATGGAGATTTACAAAAGTGTGATGACCTGCCACCTTTTTGAAATACTGATTATAGAACTTAGCTCCACTTCTTCATGTGTATCTATGTTTGATATGATTGTTGAACAGTGCGATTGTCAACACAATGGCTCCTTTATACTCCTGGCTTATCTGGGTCATACTATCTTTTCATCAAACACGTTGCCTGACATGTTTACCTAGCTCTTGTGAGTCAAACATTTGTGTGTGTCTTGCAAAACAAAGAAGTTGATGGTGAAGGGCTGAAGGTATTTCCATTTAATTAACATTTAAAAATCAGGATCATTTTCCATGCACACATGTTAAGCAACTGTGTGTCTACCAGTGTATGTTTGTGTTTGAGTACCTGCCTTTCTATATGCATGCTTACTTGTGAGCATGTGTCCTGTGTGTTTGCAGCTGATTAATGAGGATATATAGTGCATCACAGCAGGCACCATGCCAAATGGGCATAGGGAAGACTCGTTGTGCATGCCCTTCATCCTTTAATTTAGGAATAAGGCATTCTTCAGGGAATGTTGAAGATAAAAAAGCAGGTATGATAAAAATCACTACAGTGCTCTATAGAGGGCAAGCCTACTTTCTCGTAGCTGTGAGATGCACAGACTCTATGCAGTACAGCTGGACAAGAATAAGACAAGAGTGGCACATCTGTTTGGATCTTTTTAACTGCAGGAATTCTTCATTTTGCCATTTATTGTGTGGGCATACTCCCTCTGCCAACTCCAGCTCCCCTACCCCTCCTCCTCTTTGCCCACGATCACCACCTCCTTCCTCCCTCATTGAAATTCTGCCTGGTACACAGACACTGCCCATTCTTGGCACAGAGCTCAGAGAGAGAGGGAGAAACACACAAGAACCTTTACCAATCGTCTGGTGCCCCCTTCGTTGTGTCTGTGCCAAGCATTCATCCTGTTTCGCGGACCAAGGGACCAGGCAGTCCAATAGGTATTTCCCGACCTCTGCTTTCTGCGAAAATCTGCTCCAATTCTGAGGAGTTTTGTTGGCAACTGAGTGTTCTGTGTGTGTTTGGGGATTTACTAATTAATTTGTGTTTACGTCGTNNNNAGGCCTATTGTTTCCAGAGTGTTTTTCATCTTAATTTTTGCATGTTTTTTGATTTGTGAAATGGCACATTTATTTAATCATTTTTTAAATGTGTTTTGTTGATAGCACAGCAGATTTAGGTTGGTTTGAAAATTTTGTAAGTCTGAAATCTGTAAATGATAATCATAACTGAATGGTAATTTCATTTGGCAGCTGTTTTGATTTTGGTCATTCAATCTAATCTACAAAAGTGTTGAATAAGTAGTTTGATCATAAGTTGCCTTCTGCATTTTGTACATGCTAGATATATCTTTTAAACATTTTTTGAAAGGCATTCATACTTGACGGTTTTGGCAGTTATAGAAAACTTTTTTGTGTTGGTCACAGCAGAGTAGTGTTATCAGAGGGCAAATGAGGACAAGGTCTGTGTTTTCCTGGCTCACAGAGAAAAGCGCTAACGTGAATTTACTACTGTTGAGCCATAATTCTGCTGTGACAGATGTACAGACAGACTGTCTGATAGAAAGATGAGATTAACTCAATGGGCCACATTTCTTCCTTTTCTCGTCTTTTCTTTAGGATCCCCTCAGCTGCCCTACTGACTTGAGGCACTTTTATTTTTGAGCTGTTGACAGAGAAAATGATTTTCCCTGGAGGAGCCATGTGTGCCCCTTTTATGTGACAAAGTCCACCATCACAGACAACAGTGCCCAATAGAGCTCACATGACTGACCAAGTTTGGCCTCAGTGTTTCCAAAACAGTCTGGAGTTGTTCACGGAATGGGATGCCAATTTTTACAATTAACCCAGCAGCACAGAATTCCACACAAGCATTTAATGTTTTCATTTGAGGCTATTCTCAGATGTCCTGTTAAATCTGAAATCAAAATTTGACCCATTTCCCCACAGTACACTATATTATATCACTATTAGTTTGCTCCTCTCAAATACAGCGCCAGTCAGGGGTCCATTCTTGGCAACTAAACAGAGCTTGTAGATCTGTCACTGGCATGGTGGCAGAGTTGGGCATCATGCCAATAAACCCCCACCCCCTACTGTCTGTCTGGTCTTCTGTAATCAGACTAGCAGGGTCTACTGCATGCTAACTATGGGCTGGTCTGGACCATGTCTCTGGGGTCGAAGCTGTATGCTAATTTATGCAAGTGGCATACCTCCTAACTCCTTCTCTGTCTATCTGAGGCCCAGGTCTGGCATCGGTCTGGCACTTATTAACCCTTCAGTTGCTGCCATGTTAACCTGCTGGCACATCCCAACCTTTATAGCACAAGAGTTTATCAGGATATAAAAGGGGTTTCTTTGTGAAATTAATAAAAGCTTAAGAGACGGAAATACTTTCTGCCTGTACATTGAGAGTGCCTTAGTTAAAGATTTTTGCTCAAACAAAACAAACTGGTATCAATCAAATCACTGGAACAATTTCTATATAAGCTTTCCAGCTGTCTGATAAGTAATGTTAGAGATTCCCCCTACTCAGTACCTGTGATAATGTGTTGTCTGGGTCTGTTGGCATCATCTTGGAGCTTGGCACGAGATTGCTTCTCCATCATTCTTCAGCAAGAGACAGCAGACTCAGAAAAAAACCCTGATAGGTAGACCGTACAATGTTTTTAAGCAGACCTAAAATGGCCGATGTGCAAGACGCCATTTTGTGTTTCCTTGTTTTGTTTTGGGGGGCAGAATCCCAGCTTTGTATTCAATCAGAGGCAGCTGGTGGCAGCCATATTTGCAGGCATCTGTGTGTGTACCTCCGTCTGAGAAGCAGCAGCCAGCCTACACTGGGATAGCCCACTGGAATGAGCTCAGTTTTTGGCAAAAACGGAAACTAATTCCTGGCACAGAGGCGAGTAGCTTTTTGTCTCTTTCGATCACATGCCAGAGTCTCAGGAAGCCAGTGAGTTGTTTGTTGGGCTTTCACACATTAGTGCTCTCACTTCTCAATGTCTGCTTATGGTTAAATTATTTGTCTTTGAATTATTTTAATGAAACAGATATCTCAAAGACATTCAGCGCTGCAACAAAAAAGCTTGATCGATCGGTGAGGATGATGCCAATATGCAAAATCTCTAAGTCTCTTCTCTTGTCAAGGAATAATGATTCTCAAAATCTTGGCAACTGAGGACTTGTCAATAAGTATGAGCAGTTTTCAGCAATAAGTCCTAATTTAGACCTATTTCCAAGAACCGATTTAAACAAAAAGTAAGACATAAGTATACAACAAAAATATGATTACCCTCCTTTCTGCAGTGATTGAATTTGGCCACACCAAATAAAAAATGTTATGTAAATATACATTTCAAAAGCGGCAATCCTACACACCCTATCCATTTTTATCTTGCATGTATTTTACAGAGAAGACTAGTTAATTATGATAACTCTCTCTGTCTTTTCTTCTTTGTACCATTGCAGGGGTATTTCCTTTGTGGATCTTTGATGCTGAAGCGTCGTGGATGCTGTCCTTGGGGCTGAGGTAGTAGATTGAATAGTTGTGGGGTTTTGTAACCTCTTTTTGAGATAACTATACAATCTACTGTCTTTCCCAAGGAGACAGCTGAGTCAGCCACTCATCGACTGTCATCTCCAGATGGGCAATCATGGCTAGTCAAAACACACACAATCAACACAATGAACTGACATGCAGAGTTTCTACTAGAACAAGTTAATTAAGTGAGGTGTGTTTAATTTGGGCTCTGTCAGGGTGAGGTAGTAGGTTGTATAGTTTGGTGGGTGGGATTGCACCCTGCTCAGGTGATAACTATACAGTCTATTGCCTTCCCTGAGGGGCTCACTGAACACCTGAATATTCAACACACTGTCATGTCTAAATGTCGTCTTTATTCTTAAATATCACAAAAAAGACTAGGTATGGTATATGTGCTGGAAATGATTAGTGTTGAACTGATTACACCTGTCACATGACTAACTTAAAATGTGTAAATTTCAATAAAGTTGTACTTGCTTCAAATCAGTTGTCTAAGATGTTGAGATGTTGAAATAGTTTGTTACCAAGTACAACTGTGATGGATTCATGGTTTGTGTACAACAGCCTCTTGAGTTTGTTAGTCTAGAGATCCCTCTAGTGGAGACATATGAGATAGGTTTTACTAGAATAAAGTTTGCAGACAGGGTTGTTAATCATATCTCAGGCATACCTTGAGTGTGCAGGTTTTTATTGAAATTAAACACTACAAATACATATTTCACAAATTCAAACTGAGTGCCTGCCTTTCCTCAGCCTACATGATTATACTGCATGTAATAAAGCATTAATTGATTGTTTGGCTGTGAGAGTGTGTAAACTATTTGACACAAATTCCCATGAACTCAAATCTCAAACATACTTCACTTAAAATATCACTGTGGATCTTTGTTTTGTGGTGAATGTAGTCAGCCCTCCTGGTCCACGTCTCTGTTGTCTCTGTATGATTGGTGCCCTGTTATTGATCGGCGAACTCCCTTTTCCCCATGGCAACAATTTAGCCTCATCAGGCGACTCCATGTTTGGCTGTAGGCCTGTTGGATCTTTGGAATGCGGTAAGCATAGACTACAGGGTTGACAGCTGAGTTGACATGAGACAGGAGAATACCTGGAAAATTTTGATTGTTACTTATTTTTACTGTAACTGAAATCACATAATTACACTACATAAATAATCAAAATAAAGCAGGAATTTTGCAAGTGCATATTTAAACATACAAGCAACCAATTGCGGTGTGTGTGTATAAGGACTAGAAAAGCTACTGCCACCTGCCTGTGTATAGTGTCCCCTGTGTGACAGCTTGAGGACCATGAAACAGCAGCAGACAGTTCATCAGGTGTAGAGGGATCCAACAGCTAGCAAACAAAATGAGGACCAGAGCCAGGGAGCAAGCCAGCCTCCTCTCTCTGAGCAAAGGGGCATGGGCTTGAGGACTGCTGTCCTTCAGACGGCGCTGCAGGCTCCAGAAGATTCGAATGTAGAGGAAAGTCATGACCAGTAGGGGTGCCATGACACATCCCAGGAAGTTGAAGTACACCATGAAAGGAAGCGAGATAACAGAGAGGAAGGTGCAGGGTGGAGAGATGTAGGAAGAGGAAGATGTATTTGTAGAATCAGATGGTAGAGTGAAGTAGTTGTGCCATCCAAATAGTGGAGTGAATCCCAGCAGACAGGAAAGTATCCAGCACACAGACACAGCCAAGCATGTACGCTGCTGTGTGGCCACAGCTTTGTATCTGAGAGAAAGATTGAAGAGAAAGAAAGAAAACAAAACAACAAGTGAGGATGTGTTATAGCTCTTCTTCCTGTAAACAAGTATTTCAGAATGCATAGCTCACCTGTGTGGCGAGTGTAACCGAAGGTAACGGTCAACAGCAATAGCTAGCAGAGAGAGCACAGAGGCCTGCGTCAGCACGAGCACCACACAGCTTAGAAGCAGGCACAGGTCAGAAGTTAAATCCACCCAACCATCCAACAATATAGCCAGGGGCACTGCAACCACACCCACCAGGAAGTCCGCCACTGCCAAGGAAACCAGGAAGCAGAATGTTGGCTCCCGAAGGGAATCCCGAATGCCAACACATACAGCACACACCACCAACATATTGCCAAAGCAGCAAGCCACAGCAACCAACACTTCTAGTATTGTGTAAGCCACCCAGTTCAAGTCAGGCATCTTTGTAGATGGAGACACTATGAAGTTTGATTGCAAAGCTTTCCCTGAAGGTTGTTTACAGGTGTAATGAATTCCACAGTGAGGTCCAACATGATCCTTGTTCCCGCTGTTCACACGACTTATTACTGCTTTCAGCCTGTGGCTTCAAATGACCAGAAAAGCATCAAGCTGATGCTTTTTATATACAAACGTGCATGCGCTTTAGTGCACACAGCCATGTACTCCATGGAGGCACCATCTGTATTTCATCAGTTTGTGAAAATCCCTTCCTCACCCTAATGAATGTGCCTCAGTGGCCTTGCTCGAAGGCTTCTGTTCCAGCCATGTCATATAACAGGTGTGTTTGCTGGTGGTGGAAGAAGTACTTAATAAAATAAATTACTTAAAGTAAAGTAAATTTTTTATGGAAATGCATTTTGCAATAACTGTACCATCAATGTATCAATATAATATAAAGTAATATTCTTAGTAATATAATAAATGTCATATATCCCTATCTGGTAGGCTGATGAATAAACTCACCCTATGACTAGGATAACCTGGAAACAGCCAAAGGGAAACTAGCAGCTGGTAAGTAGAGAGCAGAGTTCATCATTTATAGTGACTCATTTAGGTTGTAACAATGGCATATTTGATTTGAAGTAAAACAATAACTGAAATGGAATTGCTGACTTACCTTTAAGTAAATTATGTTCACATCTACACTGGGTGAACAGTGAAGCAACTATTGCCCCCTTTTTAGGTCATATGCCAATTTAATGCAGAAGGAGGACAATCTTAAATATACAAAAAATTCTACTTGGAGACTTTTATGACCCTGCAGTAGGATGTCCTCAACTGACATTGCTATTCACTTGACCTCAGTCCAGTTGAGCAGGTGTGTCACTCACTGAAAAACAGGTGTGACCAAGTAATACTAGAAATCTTACCCTGATTCTTCAAGATTCATTATTGTATAATGTTCTGATAGAAGGCCAACACTGGCAATATTTGATTTACTGAAAGTGAAATATGGCAAAAGAGCCAAAATTCAAACTGTGGTGTTTTTCAACTGAGATTCTGTTTTCACATTTTTTTCGTCAAAGTAAATAATGAGGACAAAAATTTTTGAATTTGGTCCTATTGAGTGAGAGCGCTTCAGCTGGCAATCGTGAATGAGTTGCAATGTAATCTGACAGGGCAATTGCACACCATCAATGAATTGAATCCACCAGAATTGCATGTCTTTCCCACTTAGATTGTTATTATGACCCTGACAACATTATGGAAAAGATTGATACAGAGAAATCGTCTTTACTCTTTTGATCCAGAAAGCTAAGCAACTTTTTTGGGAACCAGGCTGACTCCATCTTTGCATACATTGACAAGTGCCTTGATTTCTTTCCAGAAAATGTCTGAACTGGAACTAATTTGCCACTTCATTAACCCGGGCCTGGGTATAGCATAAATCAACCACAAGGCAGTGTTAAAAGCATTAGAATAAAATGTAGAAGAAACATGATTAAAAAAAACATTTAAATACAATTAAAAATAGTTATTAAGAGTTAAAATGATGGAAAATAAAAAATAGAAAATAGAATAAAAGTTACAGTGGACTTGAAGAAATGAAAGCCTCAATCTGATTTAATAAAAGACAATGGAAAACAGAAGTCTTTAGCCATGATTTAAAAGAACAGAGACAGCCAGTATGGACTAAGTCTGAGGAGTTTTGTGCTAGTTGGGAGGAGATACAAAAAACTGGACAGGATACATACCACAAAATCCACTAGTGAGAGGTCAGTGGCAGGTTTCCCAAATACAACACTGGGAAAGCCTACTTGATCAACGCGTTCAAGATTGTCTTATTTGGCCTCAGGATCCCAGGCAAAAATGCCTTTGTATAGAGGATTTTCTCTCTCTGGTGACCATTAAATGGCCGGACTCATGAAAGAGATGCAGAACAGAACTGATCAAAAATAAGCTGTGAGAGTATCTGTGAGCTGTAACTTGTCATGTAAGGACTTCTCTCTGGCTGTACAAAAAGGCAAAGGACTACTTGAATCAGTGAAGAGCAAGAAAAATTTTAATTGATTGCTTGATAGCATCCAATCTCAGAATATGAGAAAAGGGCTTATTTTTGGTTTCCATTTGCCAGTGATGTTATCTTTTATTATTTTCACCTGGTGCACTGTTTTTGTGTGACATACAGCTCTTTAAAACATAAATCATCATCATAACCATAAAAACGATCTCCTAATGAGCCTTTGCTTTCTGACAAACCATAATATTGCTGCAGCCCAGTTTTTCAGATTCAGAGGTTTGAGGTGGAGCTGCAGGGTTGGGTGGAGGTGTGTGGGAAGTTTATTTGTGCTGTTGAATGGAACTGCTGTGAAAGAAGAATTAAATAATATGTTATTGATCTAATTCATTGGCTTTCTTACTGTCACCATTCCCTCTCTTCATTTACTCTGTAACTTGCTCCACCACTGTTAACACAACAGGTTCTTGTAGTTGCTTTTGAAGAATCAGCTCTGTCCTCTATTCTTCAGTATTCAGACCTTTTATACATAACAGTGAAGCAGAATAAAGTAGTTGTATTCTAACGAGAAGTGACAGAAAACAGCAGCACATTAGCTGCTCCTCTCTGCTGTATCAGTGGGAGCAGCTGAGTCCTGTGTGACAGAGACAGCAATGTAGTGCCGTCTTAACTTGACTCAGTAAATTAGATGCAATAATGGTCTGCTTGCTTCTATCACCATTAAACCATTCATTGATATTTGGAAATTGTAGCAACAACAGCTAGTTAGTTTACCTATGAATCAAGTGTGGTCTAAAAAATGATGTCAATGCAGAAGTGCCTTCAACCCAGATTCTCTCTCATGGCCAGCAGGGGGTGACAGTGGTTGAAAAAGGAAGTTTGGTTGTATGGAAATCTGAGAAAATTACCCTATGCAATTGATTTACCGGTATTACCTCAGTAAACACTTTCCTAATGAGTTTATGGTCTCAATCTTCCAAGTCATCTTCAAAATAGTATGATGTTTTGTAAGTTATGATACCATTTACAGTAAAAAAGAAGATAAAGCAGGGTATTCTTCAGGGTGTGGCTATTTTGTGATTGACAAGTTGTAATGCTAATTACACAACATAGCCACGGATTAACCCCAGAGTATAGGCATAATCTGAAAAGTCTTATTCAATATGATAAAAGACTCCCCAAGGAATCAGATGCTTTTCCCAGGTCAACACATTTTGTTTTAATGGGTTTAAAAATTAGAATTAACATTATCATAGTTAACCATAGAATATGGTTATCATAGTTAACCATACTGCACTATGTTAATCAAGCTAGCAGCTGGTGCAAGGCCTAGCTTCATTCACTTATCTAAATATGGTCACTTCTGGTTCCAAAAATCAAAGAATCAAAAAGCCTTGATAATTAAACTGGAGGCTTCAAAACAGTAGTCGACAAACCAATGGCTGGCATTCATGTTTTTGTTTTTTTTTACAGTCTATGCATACAATAACCACAGATACACTAAAAAAAATTTTGACTGAGTTAAATGACTGCTGTGGCTCAGTGCGTCTTTGTTAAACACAATGCATTTCCTATGAAAAATTCCCTGTGGCTGGTTCTTCCCAAATTTGTGGGCATGGATTTGTAATTTGAGGGCACATAAAAGCATTGTTTACAAACTGTAATTTCTAAAGTACAGATTTACACATGGATCTTATCAGCTGAGCTCAGTGGATCCATAGTAAAGTAACTATCATTGAATAAGGTAAGAAAACAGTGATTGAGGCTATAACCACTGAGATCCTTGCTTTTGCAGTATTATGTGCTGTTTATTGGTGGCAACATTCCTGGGAAAAAAATCACAAGTGGTGTGCAGTTAGTGATTTTGTTTTCTGTCACCCAGCGGTGGCTGTTCTGTTAGAGAGCTTAGGTGAAGTTAATACAGCAGTTTCACTTCTCAATTCACTTGTTTGTGAAGCAGCCTATTGCCAACTAACTGATGTCACACAAGTAAGACTGTTGAGATCCCTGGGAAGAGAGGTCCAAAAAGATACATGCAATTACTCCTTATTGCCATAGGTGCCACTAAAGAGCACAAAACAAAGATCTTAGTTACAATTAAAGCAACAGGTACTTAAAATATCAAAACTAAGTTAAATTCCCTTTCAGAGTATCATACTTTGTATTATATTATAAGAATATTGCTCATTCATTAATATATAAGCCACATATAAATGTTACTCTAGTGTAAACTGCTTTATATATTTGTGGGTTTAATCTGTAACAATGCATTACATTCTTCAATTTGATCAAAAAGAAAAAAAAGATGAACAAATAATTTAGTACTGCTAGTACAATAGTACAAAATTCCCCTCTGAAGGTATAATGTGGAACTGAAATACTCAAAATATGTCATAGTTGAATATGGGTACAAAACTAAATTTATGTCGTCACTACCATCACACTCCTTATTGCCAATATTTATACCATAATGAAAAATAAATTGCTGTACTTCAACTTCACAAAAGAAAGTAACATCTAAAATGTGATTCAGGATATGTGTGTTCTGTTACTCTGTGTGCCAGGGGACTTTTTAGATGTTACTGATTAACAGGTCTGTTTTTAGTGGCGGTTTTTCACTGCATGCTTACTTTGCATACAATTTTGGCTATGGGTGTGAGTTTGTGTGTGTCTGTCTGTGTTTACTTTATTTTATAAAAAAACATTTGAGTCTACTGATATACAACTACACAGAATATATTCACATAGATAGAAAGACGAATATGCCAGGTATTCTGGAAATATTTTCAGTTTTATTTCTTTTACACATTTATTTCGAGTCATTTAAATTCTACTTATAAAGTAGATATTATGTAACAACCTATTAGATTTACATATTCTTTAATGCCAGCTAATTTCACACATTGAGCTGTTAACTATTGTGTTTCATTTTCTGGCTTTTCAAATACCCTGTATTTATTTGTTTCGACATGTCATAGAATTAGAATGAACAGAATAATCTTTATCAGAATATCCATTGTGCTTCATCTCTTTCTATGCTTACATACACACTTTCCATCATGCTTCCTACATTGTGTTAGAGTCTCCTTGTAGGCCCCTCAATGTCTTCTCGTCAAAACGATACGTGAGTTTCCTCTTCACCTTCTGAATCTCGCCGGTACGGGAGTAATTCCTCAGTGCCCGTGCCATCTTCTGGTAGGTCATGGTCTTGCGGTTACCCTTTCGGCGGCCCCACATCTGTGCCAGGCGCTCTTTGTTTTGGGAGGAAAACTGGAATGTGCCAGAGGATGATTGGACCCACCAGATGCAGCTTCTCATCGATGGTGTCTGAAGCATCTCAAACAGGAACTGGAACAGCCGCTCCTTTCGCTTGCCTACCAAGGAAGAAGGGTATGTAAAGACAATTATTAGGGAATATGAATGTGTGTGGGAACATGCATGTTTTTAACATCTAAGCAGACAGTTCTTCACAAACCACATCAAGATGTGAGTGTATCGGCTGAAGTTTGAGGTGCATGTGTGCGTGTACCTGAGAGTGGGGCAAGAGGCAAGGAGTCCCTGCTATTTCTGCCTCCCCTGTCAGAGGATGGAGATGGGGAATCATGGTATTCCTGGTACTGGGAGCTGCTGGACTGAGAGTCTGAGTCGATACATGCAGGTGCCTCATAGGAATATGTAATGTGGTCCTGGTGCAAACACATATAAAAACATATTAATAATTCACAGGTTCAACCGTTCTATTAATTATGAATAAAGTCAGCCAGATGTCTTATTGTAGCCTCAAATCAGCCTTAAAATGATGAAATGTTTCACATTTACTGTTCAGGTATAAAACAGGTGATTAAGCTTTAATTTACTAAGCAGTTGAGGTAAAACGTTGAGGTGAACTTACCCACTGGTTGTTATGGTGACTAGACCAGGCTTGTGGGGCTTGCTCTTCATATTCCTCATTTGGAGTGTGAGAACCACAGTGCCACTCATAAGCATGCTGACCTGACCAGTTATTCTCTGTGCAGACACAAAAACATATATAGAAATATACACAAAAACAAACTACATCATCTCCATTATCATCCTTACCATCAACACACTCACCTATGATCCTGGTACCCTGGTGTGGGTGTGTGTGTGTTTGCTGTGCCATTGTGGTCGGAGGTGAGGCAGGGGTGTGTGCAGGCTGAACCTCCAGTGAATGCTCCTGCAGGTACTCCTCAATGACTTCCAGGTCCACCTCAGGGCAGGAGGGAGTCACTCCGTTCCAGGCTGCACGGCCTCCGCTCAGCCTGATTTCAGTCACATAGGCCATCTGACAGAGACAGAGCAGAACATCAGCTTTCAGCAGTTATGCACTTTACGGAGTTGTTCTTGTGTGGTTCTGAAAGAGAGAAAAAAACACTTTGCATGATTGTTGCTATTAATCTCACATCAGTCATTGCCTGAGGTGGTGGTGTTATCAGTCTACACACCAAATGTTTTTTTTTGTTGTTGTTTTTTTTTCCTTCCCAAAGATATCTATTGTTATTTTCTTGTGGTGCACTTTTGTACTGTAATTCATCACACAGTAAATCATTTTGATCTGAAGATCACTAATGCACTAATTAATTTTAAATGAGATGTGAGTCGTCTATAAATCATCCATTCTCTTCATAATATTAAACATCAGGTATTATTACTTTATATGATAAATTCGGCACATCTATGGTCAAACTCTAGAACTAAGTTGTGTGTTGTTGTGTTTGGACTTTGGAAATTAGCCAGGCAACAACACTGTGACCATGTGTAATTTAGTTTGACTGGCAAATTTATGCAAGTGTTTGTGCCCTAGCCAGCAGGTAACATTCTGGTGACAGTGGTGTGTGGTTGAGTTGTTATTCTTACACATAACCTTTTGCACACACTCCACACACATCAGTTACATTTCATAGGGTAATATTTTAGAGCACTCTATTACTGAAAAATTCAGTTATATGAATATATACATATATCCAGTTATACATGGGCTAACTGAATCAAAAAGAGGTTAATTAAAAAATAATATCAGACTCACCGTCTCCATTTCTGCTAACATACTTTAAAAAACCTGGAGAGAGGAAACACTACTATGAGACACTGGATTCAAAGCTAATAATTGACAACGTGAATAGAGAAGTGAAAGAAGCTGTCAGACATACTTCTCTAACTTGTCAAACACTGACAGAGTCAGATGACAGCAAACCAACAATAGACTACGTTAGATGCTGAAAGAATGAGTGCATGAAGGAAAGCAGTACCTGTCAAGTGAGAGGTGTACTCCTGCGTCTGGTATAGAGAAGTAGTATCCTCAGGCAATAAAGGGTGGAGGCATGAGAATGTTAAGTCTCACCTGTATGATGCTCCATCTGGATGTCTTATAGTCTCCTGCCCCCTCTGTGTGGCCAAGCCCCTTTAGCCAAAAGTGTTGTTAGAGTGGGAGTGGTTTGCAAATTAAAACTCCTATTGTCTAATGTTGCTTACTGTAATATATTGTGATATATTTTCATATTTAATAGTATTAAATATTAGCACTTGTTATCTTCAACACTTTTTCTTCTGACATAAACACACATACAGTACCTGTTTAATGGCAGGGTTTTAGGCAAAAAGGTAACATTTATGTCCCTTTTCTCTCTTCTATACAACAGTTACAGGTTTAGTGAGGGCTCTTAGCTTTTGAAGTTTTATTTCATGGCACCATGGAATGTAATCATATGGCTTTATATTTTGCCTGTATATTGTTGTTGGCATACTTACTGTATGCTGATAGACTGAACAATGGGATGACAGATAAAAGCATAAAATGGAGCTGAAAGTTAAAAGGGTAAAAGAGGATAATTAGAGTGTGGGAGAATGTGAGTTATTGATTGTACTTGCTTATACACACAAGTTTTTGCCTTTATCTAAAATTTTCAGCTTGATATACCATCACCTATACTCACTTAATTATTGTCTTTATCTCTGCACTCAGGTTTTTAGTGTTCCAATTTTATGGTGACATATTGCTGTGTAATACCTACATGAAAGGTGTATTTTGGCTAAAGGCTGCTCAATAAAGAAATGAAACAGTACCAAAAGAGGAGCATGCATGTGACAAGCGTGAGATTTTTTTAAGGCCTATACTGATATTATTATAGCAGGCTATGAGTGATCTGACTCATAGATAATCAACATTTCTAGAACCGTTTTTGGAAATGGCTTAGTTACTACTTTGAAAGAAAACAGAAAAAGAAAACAGTGCTGATGAACAGCATTTTAAAAAATGCAAAATAAAGGTCACAGTAAAATTACATTGTTCTTCATAAACTGTTGTGGGGAAGTGAGCAACTTCAAGTATTGCGTCACCTAAAGTGAGGAACACATGATTTCATTCATGCTTCATTTTCAGTCTATGGTTGTGTGAGCATGTTCCCTTTTATTGTTGTTACGTATGTTATTGTCTCAGACCAGACGTAGTTTCCAACACTACCGGCATTGCAACATGCGTCTTTTTTGCTGGTGGTGTGAAGCTGAGGGATTTCCCCAATCCTGAGAAACACATTGTGAGATAATGTGTTATAATACTGAAAATGTGTGATCTTAATAGACACAGGAGTTTGAAATTAAATGTAACAGTAAACTGATTCTGCAATTGTGACACAAATGGATTTAAAGCCTAGATCTTCAGTAGCTGAATTTTCTGTTCATTCAACAATTACTCCCATTCAAACATTTTCCTCTAAATGAGAATTCATACTCTCAGTAAAACTATAATGACTGATGGTGAGAACTATTAGACTCTTTATGCACCATTTTTCTTTATGTAAGATGAATCACTTGTCAATCAAGACCTGTGTTCTTTTTCTTTAAACAGTCCAAAGCCATGCAAGTGAGTGGCTCATTTCATCAAAGGTGCTATGGCAACATGAGTTCATTTCCTCTCAAGATAATTTTTTAACAAAAAGAAGCGCCATACTTGTTACCAATACATGAGAATAAGAGAATTATGCAGGACTCATTTGTGAGTGACAATCATTTATGAAACAGGTGGCTAGCATAAATTGCGACCTGCTTGTAAGCAGCACTTGGCAATTGCTCATGTGAAAAAGGACTCAGGTCAGCTGCATATTCTAACTGGTCATAGCCTGAACAGGAATGTCAGGAAATATTTTTTATTAACACTGTGATAGGCTGGGTTTGTGTTTCAGCATGTAAATGCGGACCAATATTTAACCTCAAGAAATTAACAAAACCTCAACTTATATAATTAAAAATGCTCTTGATACATATTTACTGTATGGCCTGATAGGTAGTGTCAGGATAAATCCAAATGCAGTGCCAGTAATCTGTCACGTCCTTGGATGGATGATATAAAGCATATGTCCAGTAATGGGAGAGGCAACAGGTATTTACACCCTACACTGTATATCTAAGCTATCATTTCAGCATGATAAAACTCAAACTGCTTACTGGAATGGCATCAATAACTTTACAGCTTGTCAATGTTTAGTGTAGAAATTCATCATATTGAAATATTACCACAGGGCCAACACAAAGTGGTCATAGTTCAGTATATCAAACACAGTAATTACTGTGACATGAAAGTGGACAAATAATGCCAATTTCCAGGTCTTATTCTGGGATTTGCCATTTGTGCAATATTGTCTCTTTATGCAGCCTCATAGTTCAGCCTCTGATTATATATTCTTAGTTACTATATATTTCTGCAATATATAATAAAATTGACTGAACAGTGCAGCAGCTGAACCAATAGTGCCAATGATTTTGCCTGTCTTTAAGATATCTCTCTCTCTCTTTCTCTCTCTCTCTGTGTCTAAAACTAAAGTTAAAAATCTGCCTTTTTTTGTTGTCATTTTCTCTCTTTTTTACAGTGTCTTGTTCAGTTTGACTTCTTCTAATACCTGGACAATTAAAACTAAGACTAAAATAAAAACTAAACAAAATTTTAAAACTATTATAATCCTTCTGCACACAAGCTGTTTGTTTATGTGATTTCAAAGTGCACTGGGGTAGTAGCTGAAAAACCTGTTCAGCAAGGTGGAGAAATATTTTAACTGCAATATCAAGAGTTTCCCGTACTTGACACACATGATGTCATACAGCATTTTAACCCTCAGAATACAAACTTTTGAATACACCACCATAATACAAGTCACACTGCACATTAGGCCATAATCTTCATGATAGACATCAGTTAGTGTACCTAATATTTGCTTACACTGCAAATGTAAAAGTAGAAGACTGTCTCATTGTCAGAATTCAGTGATGCAAATGACAAACTAAAGAGGCCCCAGTGGGGTTTGAACCCGCAACCTCCCGGGTAAAAGTCATGCACGTTGACCAGTCACCCAAAAGAAATATTGCCTTGGATAATTAGCCAGGGCGCATGATCAATTTGGAGGCATAGTGACAGGACTGTCAACTGTCACACAAACATTGCAGCTGTTACAGATTTTTTTTTAAGTGACATCATGCCAAATGCACTGTCGTTTGGAATAATTGAAATGATTTTGACAGTGTGATTTATTCTTGACAGATAAAGTGTATATCACCATAAAATTTTATTAATCAATTTCTTCCAAATATATCACAATGAAAATTAAATCACAATTAACATTTAATAAAAATGCAGGTTTTGAGACAATGATTAAGTCTTTGTTTAAATTCTTTATCTTTGGTCATTTTAACAGGAGATTTCATGCATATGAATGTCCAGTATTACTTTTTCAAATGTCACACAGTCACTAATATTGAATATGGACATCCATACATATGTACATTTTGCATTAATGTGTTGTGGCACACTGTCCACACACTTTTTGATGTTGTCAGTGGGAAATAGACCGCACAGCAAATGTCTTGTCTTTTACAGTGCCTCACAAATGCATGATGAATTCATTTCACCTGCTCAAAAGTGATTACAGATATATTTAAATAAGAATAAACAGAGGATTGTGTCTGGTAACAAAATTATTCTAACTTTATGGGCAATAGTGTACATGTTGTTGTAGGTATTGTTGTAGGTTTTGAACATGTTTTGCAAAAAACCAGCAAGCACAACAGGAAGGGATATTTAATGGTCTGTATGAGCAGGATGAAAGACTGACAGACTTGATAAAACCCAAACCTTTTCTTTAATGTCAGGGTAAAAATTGAGGGAAAATCCACCGATAATTTTTATGGAACATGTACCAATCTGTGGCAGCACTGGTTGAAGCAGAAGTCAGAGGAAGATTTTACCATATTAGAACAGCAGCAGCTCCAATGTTAGTAAAAGTACCAGAAGTAGTAGTGGATATGTAATAGTAGTTATATATTATCCAGTAACGCTTGTTATATATGTAGGAGTTGTTGTGCTATGGATGTAAATGTTGCGGTATATTATC
>JANJYQ010086494.1:0-13928 GCA_024605255.1 Rastrelliger kanagurta | reverse complement strand
ATTTAAAAAAGTTTAATGTTGCTCAACTTTGAAGAATAACATTTAGGATAGCATTTTTTTTTTCCACAGGACTGCCTTCATTTGTTTTTTAGCCAATATGAATGCAACCATAATTGTTTAAACATGTTAAGATGAAACAATTTAAAATCTTTCTATATAATGCTCAGCACCTCGGTTTTATGAATTTTAAGAAGACACTTTAGTTAAATTAGTTTTATTAATATATACTGAAATTGAAACTTTGCTTTCAAGGGCTTTACAATTAATTCAACATAGACACCCTATATCCTCAGACCTTCAGCAAAGACAGAAGAAAAAGCTTCTACGGAGAGAAAAGGGATAAACCTCAGCAACAGAGGGAGGGATCCATTGTCCTGTAAAAATAAACATGCAATAGATGTTGTACAGGAAAAGTAGACCGAAACAATAACAGTGACAGTCTAGAAAACACTGACAATAGTTTTAAAAATGTGGATCAGAGATAAAGCAATTTACTGAAATTAGGAAAAGTACACATTTTTTTTCATCATCTCCCTTTTTAAGAGAGATTTGTTTACCTGTCTGTCACTGAGGGTTAACTTCCCCTGGAGAACAAATGGTCCCAGCAGTCTGAAAAGGCTGTTAGTGGCTTTTCAGTCCTGTACTATTATGACAGCAACATATTGCTTTACTGTGTCATAGAAAGGCACTATCGTCCATTCTGTGTCTGTCTCCAGGTCCAGCTGCTCACAATAATAGGAACATGTTGACAAAGCTCTCCAGCTCTTTCAGACACCACTGTCAGCTTTTCCTTTCTGTAAAAAAATCAGGAACCCTTAGACAAAGAGTAGCACAAAGTCATCAGTTCAAGTGTTTTAGATTTATGTGGTCAAACAGACACTGGTGCCTCCACACATGTAAGCTATGATGTGGCTGGAAGTTACTGATGAAGTGTACTTGTGGTTCTGTTTTTATCTGCTTGATAAATTTGTTGTCATTACAACACAGTGTAGATAAGTCATAAAAACACTAGAGCATAATTTGTTTTTCCAACAATCTCTTATCTGACTGTACAGGAGCCAGTGAAGACAGATGAAGGCAGAGAAATGGCTAACAGGATCAGTGCTTTCGGCTACTTGGAGTGCTCTGCTAAGACCAAGGACGGCGTGCGGGAGGTGTTTGAGATGGCCACTAGAGCAGCGCTTCAAGTCCGCAAGCGCAAGAAGAGAAGCGGCTGCACGCTGCTGTGAGGAGCCACTGCAGTTGACCAGTGCAAACGCCATAAAATCAACTGACCAACAGGAGGAAAAAAAAAACACCATACATGAAACAGACTGACCTTTTACCAAATGGCATCTTTGTACTGTATCTAGCATTTCATGACGAGGCAGACAGATGAATCACACGCAAATAAACCTAATACAGGAAACAGACTTTGACTATATTACAACCATGGTTAGAAATTGATGTTTAAAGTTCCTTGTTGATTTGCTTTTTTTTCTCCTAAAATCTGTCTCTACATGTAGAATGTTTTCCTACTATGTTTTTCTTTATATTTGTAATGTAACGAGGCAGTGATAGATGCACATAATTGTATGCAATATTGTTCCTCATGAGCTTGGGTGAGCAGCATCCCTCCTTGCTAGCAAGTCTTCTTCAGTAAGGTCTTGTCCAGACAGTCCTGACTGTCCTGTTAATATCACTTCTGTTATCATGGTAGCTTTTGTGATAGAGAATGAAAGTCACTTGACCATAAAAGCTAGTGCCTTTTTTTAAGTTTGTACACCACCATCTACTTCTCTTGTGTGTCAGCTAGCAAACATTTCAGCTGAGGGCCTCTCCATTGTATTGTAGCTCATTTTACACAGTGTTGTCATTGTGAAACCTGAGCAAAGCCATAACTAAGGCTTTCAGTGCTGTTGACAACTCGTCATGCACAACAAATGGTTACTTGTGTCATTTTTGTTGATGTGAAACATCAGTGTTTCCATCAACATTCTCCATGCTCAGTCCGCTCACATTGAGGATAAAGATAGGTAGCTCCTTCTGTAATGTGAAAGGAGTGATCTCCATTATGTTTAAAATCTGATTATTCACACGCATCCCTCCATAACTGTCATTCATTTGTGCTGTGGACCAAGAGAGGGGAGTGAGAACTGGCCAGCCAAGACACAAGCCAATATGACTCATCTATGCACAATGGCTCTTAGGACCAACAGGGAGATGACACAGCTAAAACAGAAATTACATGGAAGCCAAGCCTGGTGAAACCACCCTTGTTTGTTTATTGTGAGTGATGGAGTGGAGCTCATCTTCTGCTACAATGCAAGTGAGCCAGTCACACCCGCTGTTTGAATTTGTGTGTGTTGGACGGGTTTGCCCAGTTGTGTACATCTCGTCAGAGCTGTTAGCCTTTACGTGTGGATGTTTCCAATCAGACGACATTCTTCACATGTTTCAGAGGAGCTGAGTTGTGTATAAGGAGTTTGTTTTTCCCTGGTGCCTTCTCTGTTCTGGTGTGCCTTTTTGGTGTTTCTCTCCCAGACCAGATAGACCAGCTGCTCCATGCCAACCTGACACTGAATGACAAGGGCAAAAATGACTTTTCTGAGATGTTTTACAAAGAGCAACTCTTAATGATGAAGCAAAAGGTGTCATTAGTTGAGAAAAGTTTCTGTACTGACAGTTTAAATATTTTACAGGCGTTCTAGTTAATGACAATTTACATCATGTAGTTTTGCGTCAAGAATAAATCACAGGAAAATTACCAAATTTGTGAGATTACATATTCTGGAAAAACGTGTCTGCAGCCTCAAGCATGCTCTGTGATTGTTTTAAATTTGCTACAAAAAAAGTACAACTATGATGAGAGGAAAATTAGGCTGATTGCTCTGATCTATGTTAGTCTTGACATTTTATGTCTTGCATTGAAGCGGCTGTAGATCCTCAAGGGCCTACACTGAATTTGTTTCACAGCTGTGTGATAGATGTAAGAGACCGTCCCCTGGTCCCAGTTTTCTCATGTGTCCTCTCAGAATACTGTTAAACTTGACCTGGAAGTAGAACAGCTTGTTATACAATGCTTGAAAGGCCCAGCAACTGTCCTCGGGCACAGATTCTTCACGGCATTCCTTTTCTCTGCCTAAGTTGCTCATTCATGTACTGTATGTGTCCCTGTGTTGCATGGAGGGTGGATGTTGAAATGTGTATGGCAAAACAATATCTTTGATGTTGCATGCAACCTCCTTATGAAGCCAGTAAAGGCACCAAACCAACCAGCCGGCAAGATCTGTATCTTTTCTATTGTAATGCAACTTTATATCCTCTACTGGCAACGAAAATACACAGAGTGATCTAGTGGAGAGTTTACAACTTTTGGAAACTAATTGTATTTTCCACAGCTCAGTTGAGGTGTAGATATGGTTTCTTTTGGGGTTTTTTGAGGAGAGAGGGCATTGATTGCAATCACACACTCACAAGCACCATGTTAATTTTACCTCAGATCTCTAAAGGGTGGATATTCTGTGTTTAACTTTGGACTTAGTGCATTCACGTGGAAGAAAAAGCACACTAATGAGGCGAGAGCAAACATATTAAGATCCTTAAGACACTAAAGATTTCTATCAATGAAAACACAAGTCTTGAATTTTGGTTTCATAGTTGTGACATGATGTTCACGGGTCTCAACAAGCTTAACACTAAGGAATTCTTGGAAATTAAAGGTCAGCTGAGATAAAGTCAAGTAATTTTAACAGCTGGAAGCACAGCATAATGATGAAAGCATTCCCTTAGAGCAATGGTTCTCAAACTTTTTCACATCAAGACCCTTACACTCACATGAATTTGACTGGACCCCCATTTAACAAGATTTTGTTCCACAGACGCCATCTGATAAGTTGTTTTGCTTTTTAGTTGTCTTATTTCATAAAGTGTATTAATCTCAAGCTCAAAATAGCCATACATCCGGTCATTGTGTTACTTATGGATTGAATTATAGTCTAAATAAATTCCCCTTTTTGCTGAGGACCCCTGGGGAGCCTGTTGGCTCACTTGGAGAACCACTGCCTTAGAGCAGCAGAGTTAAGTGTTGAACATATCACTATAAGCATGTACTATACTGCTGTTAATGTGTATGCAGATAAATGAAACATTGTCCTTATGATGTCGATGCATGCTTGAGTAAACCATGGGTCTATACAGTGTACACACACACACAAACACTAACATATCTTTGGGAACAGCTTCTGCTCAGTGTTGTGTAACTTTTCTTTCTTTTCTGGAAGTATTTGAAATTATAAAGGTTCCAGATTTATATAAAAACTCATAATAATGCTTTGTAAACAGAAAGTGTTGTAGTGAATGTTTGATCTGAAGTGAACATGAACATTGTTAATAAACTATTTTTGAGACAAGACCGACTGGTTTCCCTGTCCAGTTCTTCTAGACTAGAGACATTATGTGGCTTACTTCCAATATGCAATTTCAATGTAATGATTAATCATACTGATGTTAGTCATGACAATGCAATGGCAATGCAATACAGTTCAAAAGTTTATTTTTCAGTCCTCAACTGTTTTTCGAAAGGAATAAATGAGTTTAAAAAAAGACACTGACTTGTAAAGTGCAAACAGCAATAAGACATAGTGATAAATTCCTGAGCAACAGAACGGTCTGTTCTTTATCGTCTAGCCTAGAAAATTGATTGTGTGCAGCGATCTTCATGTTCAATGAACTCACTACAAACAGCTGCTTTATTTAAAAAGACTGAGGAGACAAATTGAAAAAGTAAATACCAAAAGATGCAATGTCATTCATTCACTGTGGGATTGTCATTAGAAACAGAGCACTGTTTATTGCAACAAAATATGCAAATTGCTCTTAGAAAGGTTCATAAGAAGATTTTTTTTTTAAATGACAGATTCCAATTTTGTGTTTGAAGCACAAAGAAAGAAAAATTTAATTCTGACTACTTTATGTATTCAAATCAATGGTCTTTTGTGGTTGTCGCTGCTAACACTTGTTTGTTGTCTAAAGGAGATATTAATGCTCATTTTTCCATTCTGGGTCCACATACAGCTGGAGGGGACTCTCCTCTGCCACAGGACCTACAGCAAATGCAGAGAGATACAAAAGTTTAGTTTCATGACTGATCCTGAATGAATATTTTGTTCAGATGCAGCTGGTTATTAGCTCAAGTCAACCACACGCTATCACATGAGGTCACTCTGTCTCAGTTTAACTGAGGTTACAGCCATACTAACTCTCAGAATCCATGTTGATTTTCAGGTTTGCCAATCTCGACACAATATCGTCTTCCCCTTCTGCATCTTTCAAGTCAAATCCAGTGTATCCCTTCTCCTGTATGCAGTAGTTGATGAACCTGCATTAAAAAAAACACACACACAAATGAAGCTAGCATGGGTGAGAAGTCCTTAAAGTGCTCAAAATCACAACTCCATTACTTCCATGAACGTTCAATATCAATAATCACATCATGTTTTGATGAAGAGTTACTGTTTTCTGACAACTTTCTGTCTCTGAACACTGTTAGGACAACATCTATGGCATCTTTGGCTTACTTCTCCCAGGTGGGATCCTTGTTGAGGATCACAGGATTTCCCACGACTATCAGCAGGCACCTGGCTCTTGTCACGGCCACATTGAATCTCTGCAAGTAGAAAAAGAAAAAAAAGACAGTGAGAAATTAGTGACTGTTTTAAATAAATATGCTGCTGGTTTCATCTAACTTTATGTAGTCAAGACCTTTTCATTTGACAAGAAACCAATGTTGAAGTCTTTGTCCAACTTGACATAGTTGATGCTACTGCGGACAGTAGAAACCATGATGATCTTCCTCTCTTGTCCCTGAAACTCCTCCACAGATCCCACCTGATACCATAAGGAGAAACTGAGTTCAGTAAGATGATCTTTACTTTTTTTTTTTTAATATAACCTTTATTTAACCAGGTTAAGCTTTTTCAAGAGAGATCTGGCCAAATCAGCAGCAAATACACAAAGTTACCAATTGACAGGGACAACAGAAAAGTTAAGATCAGTAAAGAGAATCACTACAATTAAAAAAAAAAAAACAATACAACAACACGATAATACAATACAACCAAGAAGGATAAAATAGAGTTTTCTGGGAGACTAGAATAAATAACTAATGTGCTAGAAAGAACAACATTTCATCAAGTTCGATTCACAATCTCTCATTATTGATTTAAAAACATTCACTGACACCAGGTTCTTCAGTTTCAGTTCATTCTGAAAGCCCTCTTCCTAGTTTCAGTCCGTACATTTGGGACAGAGAGAAGATTACTGATTTACTGTGAGCAGATGAAGTCTTTCAGTTTTATTGTATTGATTCTGCTAAGATCCAGTGTTTGGTTCAGAGCATCTAATAAGATGAAGTGATATCTTTCATAGCAGCATCACTAACCTTGAGCTCTTTAAGATCACTCCATCCCTTCAGCACTGAGGCAGAGTTCAGAGCCTTTCGGATTTTCTCAACCTGTTAGAAAAGTAAGCATGGTTTGTTAAAATTCTTTAAACCTTAAACATTCTCTCTCTGTCTGTAAAGCAAAAGAAACAAAAATAACATCACACAGGCTCACTTGTTTCCTGTATGGGGCGATGATGCCAATGTCTTTTGGGGAGAGTTTGGGAAGACCCTTCTTTCCTTGTGTTTCCAGCAGCTTGGTGAGGTAGTCAATCAGAACTTCAATCTCGGACACATTGAAGAAAGATGGGCTGTTGGCCTCTCTTTCGTCTTTTCCCATCACCCCGTGGAAGATCACTGGGAAGCCCTGTAGCATTAAGTCAGCAGTTGTCAGTTATGTTTACTGAATATGATGAGGATAATGGTGCTGATGCTTCACAATAAACCTGAACAGTGCATCCAAACCATCCCACATATTTATTATCTTTATTTTGTTTTCTATGTCTTCTATTTTTATTGTCATTTAAGCTCACTTTTAACTACTGTGTCACTTTCAACTATGCACGGAGGATCTTTCCCATAGCATATCCAAGACTATACGCCATTTTCAAATGACAGTTGGTTGTTTTTTTTTTTTGTCCCTTTATTTTTCCTTTTGGAAAATCAGCACTCTAAGGTAATATTTTTAAGCTGAGAGGATATGAAGAAAAAGGCCCTGCACACTTACACTAGCTCAAATCCAAGCATGACCAATACACCATTATCATAAGTAATGTGTATAATATAATGTATAGCTTTTATTACATGTAACCACTCTTAACAGGTCTACACTGCATTTTTATAATATAGATGGTGAGATCATGCGAAAAATTTTGAGGGATTAAAAAAAGCAAAATGTCTGTGGTGGCATACCTTTTTGGGAAGGTATTCCCAGTTGCAGTAAGCCTTGCGTTCAAACTGGTCAGCAAATACCTGCAGTTCATTCTCATAAAACAGCTCATTGGGGATTTTCAGAATAGCAGGGTGAGACCTGAGGGAAGCCAGGAGGGAAACCAAGAAGAAAGTTGAAGACTTTTAATTAAACCAGCAGCATTGTAAACAAAGCACTATAGGAAATAATAAAGTGATTATGATTATAGTGAAAATTCACCTGTAGTTTCGCAGCAGTTTTGTGACAAAGCGGGTGTCAAAGTGGCCGGAGTCTGTAGTTTTCTGATAAAGAGCGTTCTGTCTCATCAGCCTCTCCAGCAGAGAAAGCCCTGTAGAGACATTCAGATGATATAACTGAGGACTGTGAGACATAATGAAACAAAAAGAACTAGATATAGATCTCAAAGCCCACATTTTAATCAGTAAAAATCAGTAATTCCCCTTGGTCTCACCAAGTTCATACTGCAGTGCAAGAGGTGATCTAAGGATGGGTCCCAGCTGCTTGGGATCTCCTGCCAACACCAACTGACCCTTATCTGGGTTGAGCAGACCTGTGAAACAATGAATAATATGAATTTCATTTACAGATTTTTCATTAATATTGCACCATTGAGGTAGCCCATACAGACTTTTCCTGCAGGTTTGATTTAAGTGAGATTTAAGGGAATCTAATCTCTCTTAGTGCTGCTCCGACAGTCATGCTTGCAGTCGGCAACACACTGGGCAGGTTTACAAAGTTGTGAAAATGTACAGAACAAATGCAATGTAAATCCTATCCTCCACATTCCACACATTCCTACTTCCGCCACTGGATGTGCTCACTGATGACCTGTACTGTGCTGGCAGCAAATGGAGAAGCTGCATGCCTTCACAGAAGAGAACGGAGAAGTGCAACAGAAATTTGGACTGAGTCCTGAACAATAAACAGACTCTGCACTTCCTATACTCCATCATAAGACTGTTCTGAGGCTATTGTTCTTTAAAGGGCAGTCTTTGAGATGAAAAGATGACATTTTATTCTACTGCTTACATTAGTTTTTTAAAATAGCTTCTTTTTTTTAAGCCACCAGAACAGTGGTAACAGTGTTCATTATCCTTTTGAGTTTTGGTACAATGTAAGATTTTATAAGATATGATTCTTACACCGGATTAGGACACAAAGGGGGCTTATTGCTTCAGGTTTAATCAAAATCCATCCAGCAGTGCTTTAGATATTATTTGAGAAATCCTGCTGGACAGATTAATGGACGCAATATCCATATATGATTTTACAGATGGCAACATTTAAACATATCAATTACTCTTTATGTATCTGCAAAATATGGCTTTTTTAAGCTTGTTCAAAAATGGGAAATGGATATAAGACTGTGCAGTGTTTTATTGAAGTTTCACCAAGAAATGCTTATTTCACCCTACAGATAATTCAGACATTTAGTGTTTACCTGCGATAGCAATGACACACTCTGGCTCCACTGCTTGTCCCGCTTCATCCACAAACACATAGGTGAAATGGCCAACTGGGATTCCTCCAGACACCAGTCTAAAAATAAAAACCCACAGCAGTCTTTAGTTATATGCAAGTTCAAAATGTTGCGAAACATGAAATGGTGATCTCAAAGTGCAATCATTACAGTATATGCAACAGTTGGCTCTAACCTTCCAGCTGTGACCATAGTTGCAACTAGGACAGTGTACTTCATCAGAATCTCCTTCTCTGGAAACACAAAGCTGTCTTGTCTCTCATCCCAGTTACAATGTTTCTGAAGACCCAAAAGACACTCGTGAGAAAAGCAAAAGAACATTTTCCATCCAACTAGAGCTCTATTTTTTTGAGACTCTTATTACCACTTATGTTTTATTATCTATGCATTTAATCCCTGAGAGTTTTATGAAGTAGCCAACAGATTTAATGTTTTTGATTCCAATGACAAAGGATTCTTGTCTTTACCTGGTTACTAAAGCAAAACAACATTTGAATCAACAAGCAAACACAACAAATCATCCAGATGGCTGAATATGATCACTGATTATGAGGAATGCAGATAGGATGTGGGCATATTTGCTTCAGTTACTGAGATAAATAAATATCTTTGCTTTTAGTTTTTTATCTTGAACATTAACCTACAGACTAAATCACAGGATATCAACACTTAAATGTGCTTATGGACAATTTAACACCAACAAGACCTTAGCTGGGTTATGGCCAAACATTTGAATATCTGTTTATGTAAAAAAAAAAAAAACAAAAAAAACAGCTGATGCTCACCAGTAATTGCTTAGGGATGGTCCTCGGGTCTCGGCTTGTAGTGTACATGCGGTAAACCTGGTACGGATCCATGTGAACCATCAGTCTCTCACAGAGCAGGTCACATGCACTGTTTGAAGGAGCACAGGCCAGGATGTGGGCTGATGGATCTGCTCTGCTGACCTGACAATGTAAGCAGAGTTTATTACGTTTATTATTAGTGACAAATCAATGTTATGCTTTGCTGAACTTTACCTCAACAGATTTATTGCTGTTTCAGATAGCGACACATGCCTCTTAAAAATCATACGTAGTAAGAAATACACTAATGCATTACTGAATTTGTTCAGGTAAATTAAGAATTAAATAGTATTGTAGTTGATCTTAAGCACAACATGCTACTTTTATAGGCCCATTACAGCTAGTTATTTACTTCAATCACAATAATGTAAGAGCATCTTATCAGTCTACTAATACAGTTTTATGGGAGGAAATATTAAACCTACAATTTGTCAGCTGACTAACAGAATACATTTACTAAATATAGCCGAGGCTTTATGGAAAATTAAGTCTGTGGCTGCGTCTTCTTTTATTGATGAACAGCTCCCCCTTGCACACCACACAAATAATAAATATTCATAGTTCATACTTAAGATCTAAAATCGAAGACACTGTGCAATCAAAAAATGTGTTTTTTAATGAAAGCATTTCTCTTTCCTGTTAAATATAAGATTTCAATGATCAAATCTCAAGACCATGTGGGTATGGTTTGATCACATTTGACTGTGACATCTTCCTGTGTTGTTAAAATCTGATAGAAGGAAAAAGGTGACGTCACTTTACCAACAAGGCCAAAACCACTTTAACCCAGTCAGCCAAAACAGAAAAACCAGAATTGTTCTAATTTAAAATAGTTTAAGAGACTTTCCGTGTCTAACCACAGACTAATACCAGCACATCTTCTGTGCTAAATACCTGATTCATGGCTTCCACCATCGTAATTGTCTTTCCAGTTCCAGGCGGTCCGAACACAAGATGAGGAGCAGGCCTCGATGATCCAGCTACAATGCGCTGGACTGCAGCGTACTGCTCCGGGTTGTTTCCGAGCTGACGGTTAAACATCCTGGAGAATGAAGAAATAGATGTTTACTCCATGAAAAACACATTAAAGCAGTTATCCCTATTTGAAATACAGGTACCATACCTGAGTTTAGGCATAGGGATATTAGATGCTGCTGCACCAGATGGGAACAACACCTCACCCAGCTGATGTTTTGCTGCCAGGTCCACCGCCCGATGCTGCATCTTCAAGGGATACCGGTTGATTGTAAACTCCACATCAAACTTCATATTGCTAAGAAAAAACTGCAATAACCTAAAACAGAAGCAAAAAGTGAGGGAGGAACAAGTGTGTTAGGTTCTTCGCAAGCTTAAAGCATTAGACTAACATGAGTCGTAGCAGCACACAACTCACACTGTGAAGATTTTGTCTTAATATTATGACATTGTCAATATTTTGGCTCAGGCTGTAGCTAGTTGCCAAAGCTCTGAATTGGCTGTCAGTGCACGTGTCTCACAGTGTGATGTAGGATCTTTCTCTCATGGTTGTAAACTTCCATCTCACACAGCCATAAATCACACAGCGTATAGGAGCCTTAAACCAAGTTCTTACCTCCGTGAGAATCCGAGCTTCACACTGTCCAGCTCTACTCTGTGCACATATCCGGTGTACACAGTGATCGGCTCGACTGTCTCTCCAGATTTGGACACCCTCAGACAATCTCCTCGAAGTACAGATGGCCGATTCTCAGCCACACCAGGAACCTGTTGGAGAATGTACACAAATGTTGGTCCTCGTTTTTCTTCCTTTTCAACACACATCACTAAGCCTGCAGTACATTAGCAAACTTTCAGAGGGCATGTGCAGCAAACTATACACTGCGAGTTCAGACACACCTTCAGATCGCAATATTGACCTCTAATGGCTGCTACTTAAAGCAAACAGATGAGCGCTGTCAGTGAGTAGGACGTTATATTCTGATGATGATTTTCTTACTCTGAGTGTGAGCAGCTTTTTGTTGCTGTGGTCTTGAGTCATAGTTTGATTTCGGAGGTCATACTTCCTGATGTCTACTTCCATCTGTATCTCTTCCAGGTGTAGCAGGAGGTGAAATCTTTGAGGGTAGGTCTTCATCTTTAAGGGGGAATTGAGGAGAGCCCTGGACATGACAGCACAGACAAAACATTACATTAAGGTGAGGTTAGTTTTGGGGCTGCAGCTAACGATTCATCTGCAGATTATTTCTCAATTATTGATTGCTCTTTTTGTCTAGTGAAAAATGCCTGTTAAAATTCCTTGAAGTTCACATGGACAACTTCAAATATCCTGTTTTATCTGATCAAAAGTGCAAATGTGTATTCAGTTCATAATCATATACACAGAAAAGCTTCCAATCTTGACATTTGAGAGGCAGCAACTAGCATATTTTTCAGCATGATGATCAACTACTCATTACAGCTCTAGATAGCTTCATACAATGCTAAACGTTTTAATTAATATTCAGTTTTCCTTACTTCATTGATGGCAGGTTCTGTTTGGCAGCTGGAGAGAGGTACTGAGAGTCCTCCATTTTGGAGTTAGCCAGTTCTTTTAGAAAAATAGGGTACTTGTAGTCCGCTAATTTCACTGGCATCTTTAGACGCTGGGTGATGGAACTGCAGGGAGGAACCACACACAAAAACATCATGACTGTAGTCAGCATTAATAAAACACAAGTGCAGTGACCGGTATGGGTGCAGTTGCTGATCAAGCTCAATTACAAGTGAAGAAAATAGCCTAAATTTACTCTTAAAACAAGTGTTTGTATTGACATCTGTAATAAAATCTACTCTATTTTAACATAAAAAGGACAATGGGACCATTCTGATTATTTTAATAACCAGGCAAGTGGTTTCTAATATGAGTTTCAGACTGGTGTATAATAAGTTTTAAAAGCTTACCTCTCAGGAGGCACTCCCTGCACTACCACAGTGTCAACACGTTTGCGTGTGACCACCTGAAATGGTTTGTAAGGCGAAACAGGCCCCAGCTCAGCAGCCAGCGGAGTCTTGGCAGCAGCTTCCATCTCCCTCACGATGCAGAAGGGCACAGCCCCTGGTAGATCCGGGCAGAATTCAAAGTACATAGTGGCAGGAAAATATCCATAGTGGTTCAGCTTGTACCGGACCAAAATTTCATAGCTCTCACCTATGTGGTCAAAAATGAAAGCACATAAGAAGCTTTGAGCCTTAAAATACATCTTTAGTGTCAGTTCAGGAGGAGGTGATGAATGTTAGTTGTCTCACCAGGACACAGGTACAGCGGACAGACTCTGGTCACTCTCCTCTCATCCTCCAGAGTGAAACAGCGTATCTTGTGCAGGGCGGTGTAGTAGGTGAAGTGGATGCAATTGTTTCCCTTGTTTTCGATGTGAAAGCTGACAGTGAACAGCTCCTTCAGACGTTCCACAGTGAACTGAACCTTCCCACTGCTCGCCACGGGGTCAGAGGTGATCTCAATGCCCCCCTTGTCGGCTGTCAACTCTTTCCTGTGACAGAGAGGCGCAATCGGGCTGGAGAGTTACTTCTACTGTAAATCAACATGGTGTAAAAATACTACAAAGCCAATGCATCCTAGTGGTTGAGCAGCATAAAATATATACCATGTAGCTACAAATTTCACAGACAGATCATAGTCTGAGAAACACTGGTAGATGTATGCATTACCATTTGTTTCTCCCTGGACTGTCTGCTATTAAATAAAAGCAGAACAGCCATAAAAATAACACAGAACGTTGCTTCACAGATTTCATTCAGTTGAAGCATTTTTTGGATGGTAGTGATTCCTTGCTTTTGGGCAGCACTGATAAGAGAAGACATAAATTACTGCATTTAGAAATTAAATACTATTGCAGAAGAAGTTGGACCTTTAACAGCACCTGGCTTGCTACTTTTCAAATGAAGATTATTTGCATATGCTGGATTCTTCAGTGAGAGAGAAGGAGTCTTAAATAAAAGTATTAGTACAGTATCTTCATCAAAGTAACAGATACTATGAATGTATTCACTACCTTAAAACTTCTTCCCTGGAGTCTTAAAGGTAGCCTGAGGACGTCAATGTCAGGACCCTGTCCATTTCCTGTCCCACTCCTATTATTTTCAATGCTGACTTATTATTCGTCACTATGCCTCTCTCATTTTTCTCCCTTTCATCTTTCTCTCTGTCTCCCTTGTTAAGCATATTTGATAAATACTGTAGTGGCAAAGTCATGTTATATAGAAAAACGCAGTGAT
>JANJYQ010086364.1:8325-19037 GCA_024605255.1 Rastrelliger kanagurta | reverse complement strand
CTCACTTATTAAATTTCTGTTAATTGAACTGAGCCAACAGGTGATTGTGCTTCTTCTGAAGGAGCAGCCAGAGAAGGAGAAAGAAAAGGAGATCAAGCAGGGGGTCAGTCTGGTGTCCTACAGACAGTTTTTCAGAGAGCTGGACATGGAGGTGCTTAGTGTGCTGCAGTGTGGCTTGCTATCTCGCTCACTGGTGGACTCTGAGCTCCACACCAAGGTAAGACCAGGAATCAGGTTAATTTTCCATTACTCACCTTTTTGCTAATTTTATTACAATTTTAAACCAAACTGTTTCTGTGGATTACAACCAATAACATAACTGTTCAACTATCCTTTAATACTAAGATCACGATTTCAAATTCATTTGGACTGTGATAGAATAATTATCATTTATGCTAGTGAAGAGTATAACTAATACACAGCAAGTTGTAAATTTCCTGTAATACTGCTACTTTATTGAGGTGAGAGAGGAGGTCCTCCTGGGTTCCGCTGAGCTGACTTTCCTGCTAGAGGATATGCTTCGCAAACTGGAGTTCTGTCTTACAGCAGCACCTGCCAAGAGAGCTCCTTTCCTCAAGGTACATAATAAAGCAAATGAATATAGTGAGCATACAGGTAATAAACACTTTTACACTGTCACTGTATACAATTGAAACTCCAAAATGTAAACTTAAATTAGTCAAAAGTTAATGAAATCTTTTATTGTACAGGGGAAAACAGATAAGAGTGTGGGCTTCTCACACTTACAACAGAGGAGTTCCGGGGATATTGCTTCCTGCTGTGTCCAGCTGCTGCCAGCCCTCTGCTCACACTTGGAGAACTGCCACAACCATTTTCAGGTAGAAAATCACAAAATCTCTGGCTATAAGTAAAGGCAATGTCTCTTTCTTTCAGCCCACATATATGTAATCTTGTTTTTTTCTTCACAGACATTGCTGTCTGAAAACAATGGTGTTGTGGATGGTCCTGCCACAGATATTCAGGAGCACCAGTTAATGTCATCAGCTTACCAACTGCTGCTACAGGTCCTGAATACCACCTTTAGCTGGTGAGGAAGAGTAACACCACAGACCTCTACATCAGATTTCAAATATTTTAGATCTATTTGGCATTATTGTTAGTGTGTTTCTGGCTCCTGCTGAATTTTGTCCCTATGCAGCAGCTCGGTAATTTCTTTTGTATACAGTGTGTTTTTGGTAGCTTTCTTGTGTATTTTTGTTGTTTAGTGGGTTTTTTTTGTTACATAACAACCTTTTGAGTGGTGTGAGCTATATTTTTCTACATTTGTTTTTGCGCTTGTTTTTTTTTTTTTTCTTGAACTTTTTGCTTTGGAATGAACTGCAGCTGCATCGTTTGCACTTGAGATCGGCTGTTGGCTCTGTGCTCACATACTTTCACTGCATGGAGGACCCCAGAGACCTCATCCCAGTGGAGACGTAGTGAAGGAGGAGAGGCTGCAGCCTCACAGTGAAAGCACTCACAGTGAAAAGACGGTGTGGGCCAGGTGTACCTTCTCTCATCATGCACTGGATGGGTTGTGGAGGCTGGCTCCTCGCTGTGTTTGTAGGCTGCACCGAAGGAGTGAGTGAATTTCTGAGGCTCCTCTGCATCTCATCGTGATTCAGCCTGCCTTTTCCCGTTGCATCTGGAGATCAGGATGCCTGCCTGCTCTATCTTCTGTGCACCCTTCTGTGCCATCTCCTGGACACTCTTGGTGCCCTCCTGGCTGAATTTGTGAGTTCTCCGTGAGTCTCTGGGCCCAGATGTCGTGGAGGAGGAGGAGGGAGCTTTGCCAGCTGCTGTGGATCCAGTGAGGAGTCATGGCCTGAGAGGCAGTGTGCATGCAAACGTTGCTCTGCTGTGTACTGTATCCTGGATGGACAACTCCACCTATGGAAAGCCGAGCACAATCAATGCAAGCTACAAAGATTGCAAAGTGTGCATGTGTGTTTGTCCTTTTGTCCATTTTTATGCTGCTGTGACAGTTTAAGTACCTCAGTTCACTACATGTTTTACATCAGTAACTCTATGTATGTAACAAATATCCTTGATATGTATGATATTTATCGGTCAGGTCTGGATTCAGCCAGCCAGGCCAGCGGAGCTTATTGAAGAAAGCTCTGGGAATTTTGGCCGGACGACTCAAAGAGGGAGGTGCTGAGTTGAACCTTGAGCAGCTTGTAAAGTGAGTAATAAGGAAAGAAATTTCTATATATTATACCTGTTTCTTAGAAATTATTATTTATTTATTAATTCAGCTTCTGGTGCCTTTTCACTGCAGCAAGACAAATATTGCTTATGATGCCTGAAAAAATAAGTTTCCAAATATATTGCACAGTTAAAAGAAGAGCCCTTATGCAAAAGTCATAGAAATAAGTATTTTGTTAATATCACTAGGCACATCTGTATGATGATGGAATAAAAAATATATACTTTTTTCTAAGGGCGGGTGGTATGTGATATAAATTTGACCAACAGTAGAGATTTTGATTATGGTGGCCTATGACGTCATCAAATTGCTTCAAATTTTAAGCCAAACTTTTTTTCTGCAGACACAGCTTTATGTACCTGATGAACTTCCGCAGCACAATGCCAAGTCTCAGCACGGCGCTGTGTCTGTCTCAGCTCCTCTCCACTGTGTCAGAGAGAGGAGGGAACTCTGCTGCCTTCAGGGAACAGACTGGTCAGTCGGACATGTGACCTCATTTAAATCCAATGGTCTACTATCCAATGAGCTGTGCTGATAATTGGTTGCTTTTTATACTTAGCCTCCCTTGCACAACGCTTTCTGAGCCAAGAGTGGGTGACAGCTGCTGGGGAGAAGGAGCGAGGAATCAAATTCAATGAAGCACTCCAGACTCTCCTACGGTGTGTCTGCACAAAGCAAAGATATATGTTAAGAAAGCAACATACCTGTATGTATAAGTTACATTGGCAGTAGTGAGGTAATTTGTTAAACTGACATATTTAAGGATTTTTATGGTTTTTGGTTTGTATTACAAGGTGTTCACATCACCTGTATAAATGTTGCTCTGTGTTTATATGCCTGTTATATGGTTGAGTATGTGGTGTTATTTGCAATGCAAACTGCTAAAGGAAACTACTTTTTACAGTGGGCACGGCAAATAATAAACAAGTCACATCCCCAATGTTGGTGCTCTGTGCATCCATTGAGCTACATAGAAGTAATTTTACAGATATTGTACAGAGAAACCACTTATCAAATGAATCAAGTCAGAATTTTGACCACAGCACATTCATATTAAACTTTGCAGGAATTATTAAAGTTACCCATCTCAATCTCTTAAGTGTTTGTACTGTTTAAGTGCACAGTTGCCAGTAAACAAAATTTATGGTCATAAATTGTATTACTATAATTATGGAATATAATATAAAGTTTGTATCTGTGTTTTGCTCACTGCAGCATCTACCTGGAGCATGTTGACGATGTTCTGAAGGCAGTTGAGGAAATAGCCGGAGAGGGTATCCCTGAACTCCTTAATGCATCGAAAGATGAGAGCTCTGCATCCTGGCCCACTCTCAACAGGTATGCTCTCTGTCCTCATCTCCATCAGCCCTCTATTTATCGTAGTTGTATTCAGGCAAAATGGAAAGTTGTTTGTGTATTAGTGATTATACAAGAGAAGCTTTAACCAAGCAGATCGATTTATTCATCTACACCAGTAATCCTGCTTTGGTACCGACAGCGGCACTTGGTTGCATCACCATGTAACTGCAATATTACTACCACTACTACTGATAAACCAGCTACAGCAAAGGTACATTCAGTTACTTATTATTACATCATTAATTTTTTCACCTTTCTTTTTATTTCTTCAGGCAGACATTCCTGGTTTTTTATAAAGTGTTGATGGCAGAACTGGAAAAAGCTGTCCGGAAGATTCCAGCTGGCAAAATCAGTGACAGTATGGAGGTCAGCCACTAGGTGTTGCTCTGCTCAATGCATTTTCTTGTATGCTAGTTTGTTTATTACTGCAACTTTTCAACCTGCAGAGCATTTTCAGCATGCAGGATGAAATTGTAATGGATAGTCTCTTTTTCCAAGGACTGACATGAGTTAAATCATGTAACGTGTAATTTTTTCAGGCTCAGAGTGAGAAACTGCTCACATGGAATCTGGCTGTCAGAGACTTTCAAATCCTGGTCAACCTTGTTAAGGTACGTCATCTATTAGCATGATCTTATAACCTAACCTATTCAGGTAACTATTCTGCATTATTACATTTAGAGGACCATTATATTATCATTATTATTCAGCCTCATCACTTTATTCTCACCTCATTTTTTATGATTATTGATATTATATGATATTTAGATTAAAATAATGTATCCTTGTGTTTAAATGAAGCTCATCTACTCACCTATTTGTCCTCTCTTCACACAGGTGTTTGATTCTCGGCTGGTGGTCAATGTATGCCTGAAGGTAAGTTTGTGCTGCATGGCATTGATGATATCACATTCAAGTGTGCTGCTGTGACTTTGTATTTAAGGATTGTAAATTGTTATTATCTGTAGTATGGCCGCCTTTTCCTGGAGTCTTTCCTAAAGTTGGGAATGCCACTACTGGACTACAGTTTCAAAAGACACAAGGTACAAATAAAATATCTTCTAAGCTGCAATAAAAGTCATACTGAACTAGGTGTAACTATCCCCTTTCACACATGAACTCAGGGTATTAAATGGAAATAATTTTTTTATACGGAGGTGACACAGCCTACCCTCTAGTATGGTTTCCAGCCATTAAACAGGCAAGCGTAGGTGTGAGCCTGTTGATATTCGTGCAGTGGGGAAAATGAAGCCTCCATTGTTAAAGTCAATGAGCAAAGGACAATACCGCTTGGTCTGTCAATTTTCCATACGCTGCTCTCTCTCCGAGATGTTGCTGGGCTCTTTCTCACTTGTCACGGCACTTTGTAAGTTGCAGTGACTTCTCGTATGTTCTCTGACTAGCTTGTATGATGCGTTCTCTTGTTTCGTCCATGCTTTGGATGTGATGTAAGACTTGGATCATTAAGACAAGCTGCTCTGCTTTCATCTTCAACCCAGCCATCAACTATCCAGCTTCAGCTCGGGTATAGTGTGAATGTTCTCACCCAAGCTGAGCTCAAGTTTTTAGGGTCATGTGTGAATCATTCATGTCATGTAATATCCATGCATAAAAGTCAGATTAATGTCCGGATGTTATGCCTGAAAGCTGCTATTGTGAAATTGTGTTTGCATATGGTTAAATAGTTTATAACTTGTTTTTAACACACAATTACTGCAAACATTGCTCAACAGGCTAGTCCTGACATTCCATCAGTTTATTAATGGTGCTTATATGTGCTGTTATTCAGACATTATATATCTATATATAATATAAAATAATTTTTCAAGACATATTGTATTAAACCACAACAGTATTCAGAATTTCCGCAGCGTTTACTAAAACTTTCTCATTTGTTGTTTGAAAAATAAGTATAATCTTGTTTTTAAACCACTGTTTGTACAGAAAAACAATGTGTTGTTGTGTAAAATGACTAAAAGCTCTATGTGACATGATGTCTCCAAGGAGGATGTCCAAAGCCTGCTAAAGACCTTCCAGCTCAGCACCAGGCAGCTCCATCACATGTGTGGACACTCAAAGGTAGCTACAGATTATGCTACTAATGCTACTAATTAAAAAGTTTAAAATATTGACACACTCACAGAAAAATAGTTTCCTAATTGACTTCACATAGTATGTTGTTAATGTTATTCTTATTTCTATTTTTGTAAATGTACTCAGATTCACCAGGATACAAGCTTGACCAACCATGTTCCAGCGTTGAAGAAGGGTCTCGAGCTGTTTATCTACAGAGTAAAGGCCATGCTGACACTCAACAACTGTCAGGAGGCATTTTGGATGGGCAACTTGAAGAATCGCAACCTGAAGGTAGAATTTTATTGAAGTTTTATGAATATGTTTCTGTTTACCTTTTGAGCAATGGACTTAGAAGACTGGTATATTGTTTGCTGCAGGGTGAAGAGATTCTCTCTCAGAGGTCACAAGAAAGTGAGGAGGAGGAGGAGCAGGGAGAACGTTCGTCGCTCCCTCATGAACAGTCAGAGGAAGAGGTATAGTCCATATCCAGAATTTCTAAACAGTATTGTAATTATGTCTGATATAAGGCTGCGCTGGCTCTCCTCAAATTTCTTACAACTTTTATTGTTGATTATTGATCACAAATATTTTGTTTGCATTTGTATAGTTTTACTTTTGTCTGAAAAACAAAAAGGTATGATTCAGTAATATTTTGAGACAGTGTAACCTTTTACACAGTCATTAGTGAAATTAACAACAATTAGTCAAAACAACTTGAACTCAGAAATATGAAGATTCAAAACCACAACCTGGGAAAACTTTTGGAAATTCAGGGGTATATCAGAGGATCATAAAATGTACATAATTTTTAACAAATGTCTTTAACACTCCCTTCAAAAACTGAGCAAATATAATAAATAAGCAAGGAAAGCAGAAAAGTAAGATTGGCCTCTAGTGAAGACAAGTTTTATCAAGACATAAGCAGCACACAGTAGAAATATGTCAGTTATATAAGGCAGCCAAAATAGTCACCTGTCATTGCTGCTGAGTCTGTCAATACTTCACAAAGCCTTAACACACAGGTCGGTTAACACGCTGCTGAAGCTGTAGAGGGCAGTGGGCTGATAAGATAACTGGTAAAGTCCTGCAGCAAGCTAATGATTAGTGGCTGATATGTTTAACAGGAAAAATGTTTGATGTTGTGTCAGTTCCAAGATCCTGTTACTGTTGTTTTTGCATTTTCAAGACTTTCCTCTAAGTTTGCATCCTGTAAGCATGTTCATAACTTCACTTTGCCTTGTGCTTTCCTTCAGGCCCAGAACAGTGACTCTGACGGAAATAAGAAGGGGAACAGATTGGAAGATGGTTATAAGGATAGCACAGATGATTCTGACTAATGTTTTCTAAGTAACAAAGTGATAAATAATATTTTTATTTGTATTAAGCATTTATATTTGGGTCAGAACCCCATTTGTTGATCACTTTTTGAAGTTTCAAATGTCTCTGGGATTTTAATGACTTCTTTATATTGACACATTTCAACTGTATTAAATGCAACTATTTGATGCATATGGCAAGTGTGAAAAGCTTTTTATGTACTTCCAGAAGTTTCCTTTTCTGTTGAATGTAAAATACACCAACCAGTTAGGAATTTTCATAATGTTGATTCACAGATTAAATGGTTCTGAAAAATTGTTGTAAAAATGTTGTTTAATTCAATGTTTGCCAATAACATAAAGTATTTATTGTTTTTGTTGAGATTATTTACGTCTGATTTATCGTTTGTATTCAATAACTTAATCTACATGAATTAATTTTAATCTACCAATACATAAAAAGCCTCATTAAACAGTCATTTAGAGATGTAGAGAAGTTTTAGTTTCAGAGAAGTTTAAATAAATAATAAGCATTAGTTTTGGATACTATAACAGAATGACTTTCTAAGTATTTTCTCAAAATAGCCAAATACTGGTGATTCCCGGGAAGAGAACGCCACAGCATGAAGACTAAACACTGTGATCTTTGTCCCACAAAGATGGATGCCACTGACTAACTTAAGCTTTAAATGAAGGTGAATAATCTCTTTGATAGTCTGATGTCTAGGAGATGTGAGCATGTAAAAACAGGAATTTTGACTCCATACAGAAGTTATGATTGTGAGAAAAGCCTCACTGAGATTAAAAAAATATTTTTAGGAATATAGTAGGTGATGAAAACACAGTTTCACAGAAATGTAACAAAATACACTGTGGCACAAAATTTTAAAAAGACAGACAGCATAAAACTCTATTGCATCAGTCTCAAGGTGTCCTGCTACAGTGAAGGTGAAAATCAAGATCTAAACTACTGTTTACAGGGAAATGAACTGAAGCAGCATTTATATGTACTATTCCAGGATATTTAAAGTCAACCTTTCCTATTTTTCCTTAATTGAAAACCAAGGATAAACAGACTTATAATGTAGGTGCCATTTTATGCAGGTAGTATATTGTCATTGTATTACGTAAAATTAGACATAACACTATATTACTTCAACAACACTGTGGTGATCACATACACAGGCTGAAACCGCTGAGATGACAATATACCGCTGCATTTCAATACAATAGAATATTGTGGGAAAGTTCATTTATTTCCATAATTTAATATCCTGGAACATGATATTCTAATTTGAGATGCACAGGTATTAGCTGAAAAAGTGCAATAGTTTTATTTAAGGATAGATTTCCACAATAAACTTGCTCTAATGGCATATTCTACATTTTGCAGAGATCTTTGTACACGCAGTGGAAGGTCATACTCATCATGGACAAAAAATTGACAAAAATTATTATGGGAAGACAGACAGCAGTAGTTAAGCAACTCCAGTGCTGAGAGATGTCCATGTTCAAGGAATTCAAAGTTCAAAATCTGCTTTCAATGTTTTATCCAGCTGTTTTAGCAGATGTGGGTAAACATCAATAACTGTTGTTTGAAAAAGAAAAAAAACAAATCTATGCTCCACTGAGCGTATTTCTTTTTTTGTCTCTCTGGTCTGTGTAATCAATAAGTAGTGGATTATTGAGGCCAGAATTGGATCTTGTCTTTTTGTCCTTCTAAAGAATTTCCACCAACATCTCAAACAACAAACTACCTAAATGTAAATGTAGCACTGTTTCTAAGAAAGTTCAACTAACTCCTATCGAAGTTTCTTATTTAGGGGACACAGACACCAACACACTTGTAGTAAATTAATATCGGCCGATTTATCAGTCTACGTCTAGTAGGCAATTGTTTATGTCAGACAAAACTGATCCATCCAGGATGACCTATAATTAAGAGATGTGGGGGCAGCTACGTATCCGTTTGCTTATTTTAGTGGTTGTCATTTAGTGGCCAAAAAATAACCAATACAACTTTAAATGTTGCATTGCAGGTATCCAAACTGACAGCGGCGAAGCTGTGAACAATAAATAAATACTCTGCCGCTGTGTGACAACACTGACAACCTTAAAGTTACTCTCCACTGGCTTCTAAGAACAGGAATAAACGAAAAACTATATAAGAAATTGGATGAACCGCAGATACAAGTCGCTGGTTGACGTCGACGCACTGTCTACTGTCTCTTGGGTTGATCCATCAAATAACGAAACGAGGGGTTTCTTTGGCATACATTTAAAAATTATGGTCACCAACGAAAGCTTGCATAAATCGAGACAAGTAACACTAATCACTATCAGTTTTATATATATAAATTTAATATTTTAACGGTTGTGGTGTGCATATACAAGATAGCCATTTAATAAGTAAATTATCGTCTCCCCCTTCGTGTAAACGGGAATCGTTTATCCAGGAAGCATGTTCCAGTGTTTGGGGAAATACCAACAACAAACTGTCTTTTCTGCCAAGTTGAACGAACGTTTCCTTTGTCGTTTCAGGTTATTGCGACGGTGAAAACGAAATTAAACACTTATCTTATATAACAGTAGTTTTTTGTGTCGTCGTTTGAACCTTGCTGGACCACAGTGTCGGTGTTTTTTAAGCCAGGAGGAGGACGTTCAGGCTTTGACAGATTTGGCTAATTGCTCTGGCTTCAGCAGCACCGTTTTGAGAAACCATGTCTGATTTAATCCTGGTGCTCCTCATTGTCGTGCTCCTCGTGTGTTTGCTTGTGACAGTGGGGGGCTTCCTGCTGTTCTCGGGGCTTTTGAGTGACGTGGTTATAAAGACTGGACCACCTCCTGTCAGAAATGTTACTATTGCTTATAAATTCAAAGAGGGATCATACAAGGAGTGCGGTGCAGCCTACACTGAAAGCTGCAGCATTGGGCCAAAGCTGAGCACTATCGGTGTCTTCTACGATGACCCTAAGCAGGTGAGACCCCAGGACTGAGTACACACAGTCTGTATTTACACTTGACCTCATGACATAATCACAAAACCCAATGTACTTTGTTTACTGATTAGATATTACAGTTAGTACAGTTAGGTTGTGTTTGACTTGGACAAAGTATTAAAGGTCAAACACTGGTATGTTTAAAACTTGCAAGTAAAAGTTGTGGGGCTTGGACAATTTGAGGATTTTTTAATTATGATTCATCTGTGAAGGTTTTGGCTATACTGTAAATTGAACTGTAATATTTAGATAAAGTGATGTCTTGTCAATTTTTATTTATACTACCCGATATCACAAACCACAAATTTGTCTTGGATCTTTACAGTCTTTACAGCAATACAACATCCTCTGTCCGAAGACCCTGATTTTAAATGAAGAAAAAATGGATGAAATTCAGTGTAATTCAACATGCATTGCTCAAGGGGTTAACTGCACAAGCAGCCTTTTAGAGGAACTGAGCCTGAATGATGAAACCAGTCAGCTGTTCAATGCCACGTTGCACTGTTGATATTTTTTCCTCCTCTCATCTGTGGCTTCAGGGTGCTTCAGCATCAAAGCTGGCAACCAGATTCTGCACTTAGAAGGGCAAACACAGTCTCTTCACATGGACCTGAAGAGAGCTGACAGGCCACTGACAATAAATGTGCACTTTTTGGCTGACAGTAGTTTAAAAGGTTATATAATTACCGTCAGCCAGTCTCAGCAATTGTCACTATCCATGTATGAGAGGCAGTGAATGTGCTTTGTCACCCT
>JANJYQ010086024.1:156-15654 GCA_024605255.1 Rastrelliger kanagurta | reverse complement strand
TATGTACAATATGACAGATGTACAACATGTCATTGGCACACAGTGAGATAATCTGTGCTTGACCTAGTGATACAATTTCATGTAACAGCAATTCTTGCAGCTGAGCAGACAGCCAGACAGCATCCACTCTTTTGGGATTCAACCACTATTAAATATTAAAACAGAGGACATTCTGTATACTAAAACATTTCTGGGCATTAAACAAGATGCATTTAAACATTTCTTGTCTACACAATAATTTTATACATGTATACAGCACTTCTAACACCTTTAAAACACTGGCATATTGGCAGCTGAGAGTTTTGCCCTGCAGTGTTAATCACATATGTTCATTTTTCCCCACAACATTAGCTTGATTAGGAATTTTACTCATAGAGTCAATCACCTCTGGTTATGTCAGTGTTTGTGAAAAATATAGTGGCATCCAACTGAAATAGTTTTGATAAAGGAGGGAGAAACGTTGAATGCCAGCAGATACAGGACTTCACACTAGATGAGGGTTTATAATGCCAACATCATTATGACTCATTTGTTCCTTGTGCTCATACTGAGAGTAAGTGAATACGCCCTCTTTACCCTGTGTGAATGCTTCCTCAAGCCTTTTTTGACCTTCTTCCCTTTTCTTCCACACTGTGCGTGCAGGTTAAGTGCCCCCTCTGCCCTCTGTGAATGTCTGTCACTATGGCTAAGCGTGAGACCGGCAGCACCAGCCCTGTGGTCAGGCAGATAGACAAGCAATTCCTGGTCTGTAGCATCTGTCTTGATCATTACCATAATCCCAAGGTGCTGCCCTGCTTGCACACCTTCTGTGAGAAGTAAGTTCTGTATCAATTAACCTTCATTTGTACATCACTTTTCATATAAGTGTTTTGCAGCACTTGGAACTGCCTAACTAATAAGATTAATATTAAAGTAGAAAGATAAACAGTATAACAATGGAAGATAAATGAAAGATTCTGTGTAATATAAGATATTCATAGCAAAAGTCACCAAATACCAAAAGCTTGGCCACAAGAAAGCAGACTGCATTCTTAATGTCACAGGACTCTTGGCAGCAAACACTGGTTTCCACAGCTTGGTCGCTCATGAGACAGATAGTACAGTTATTTAAATATTTTGGTGCTGTTGTGTACCCAGTACAAAATGTTAGTGCCAGAATCTTATTTTTTTCTGAGCAAGTATAAAATAAATGTATGCATTTTACAGCATGCTGACCTTAGAAGATGTTTTAAATGGCAACTATCACCCCCTATCTAATCTATATTATGTATGTTGTGTCTTTATAGATGCCTACAGAATTATATTCCTCCTCAGTCTCTGACACTGTCCTGCCCAGTATGCAGACAGACTTCTATCTTGCCAGAGAAGGGTGTGGCTGCCCTGCAGAACAACTTCTTCATCACAAACCTAATGGAAGTTTTACAGCGGGACCCAGAGTGCAGCCGACCTGAGGCCGGCAATGTTCTCGAGTCAGCCAGTGCTGCCACAGCTTGCCAGCCCCTCTCATGCCCCAACCATGAAGGAAAGGTATGCTAAAACAGTAAGGCTGAGGGTGTTTTAGAGTGGCACAGATTTATGAAAAATCACTCACAAGCTCATGACTTTGTACTGTTACAAAGCTTAATTTCATATTTTATATTATTTTGTATATGTTTTTGCATTTATAAGCAAACTTAAAATATTCAATTGTCGCTCCACTGCACCATCTGTAGGTGATGGAGTTCTACTGCGAGTCATGTGAAACAGCCATGTGTCTGGAGTGTACAGAGGGAGAACATAGGGAGCATGTGACAGTTCCTCTGAGAGATGTGCTGGAACAGCATAAGACAGCCCTGAAAAATCAGCTGGATGCTGTGCGCAACAGGTATGCTTTAATCCATAATGAATGATATAGTTGCATTTAGAAGATATTGGAAGTAAAGGATGTTAGTTTGAAAGTTGAATTCTTCATCTTTCCTTCCTGCAACAGACTACCTCAGCTGACAGCTGCCATTGAGCTTGTAAATGAGATCTCCAAGCAGCTTACAGAGAGGAAAAATGGGGCAGTAACTGACATCAGTAACACTTTTGATGAGCTGGAGAAGGCCTTACATCAACGCAAGAATGCGCTTATTACTGAGGTGGAAAACATCTGTAGCACCAAGCAGAAGGTCAGAGGTCCCTGTGATATTTTTCTTTTAATGGCAGGGATTATAAATGTACTGAAATATCCCACATTTTAGTACAAACTCCACTAACTTAGGGCCTTCTCATCTGTGGATTTCTAGGTGCTTCAAGCCCAGCTGACATCTCTGCTTCAAGGTAAAGAGAACATTCAAAGCAGCTGCAACTTCACAGAGCAGGCCTTGAACCACGGCAGTGCCACTGAGGTCCTGTTGGTCCAAAAACAGATGGGTGAGCGGGTCAGTGCCCTGGCTCGTCACAACTTTCCAGAGTATCCCCATGAAAATGGACATCTGGAATGCCAGGTAGAAACAGATGGCCTACGACGCTCCATCCAAAACCTGGGAGTACTGATCACAACAGGAGCTGTGGGCCACACAAGTGTAGCCACTGGTGAGGGCCTGAGACATACACTGGTGGGCCAGCACACCACTGTCACAGTTACTACTAAAGATAAGGAAGGAGAACTGGTGAAGACTGGTAATGCTGCTCTGAGGGCAGAGATTATCTCCGCAGATGGAGTGTGCACTGAGGCTGAGGTGGTGGACAACAAGAACGGCACCTATGAGGTTGGCTATACCATTCGCTCTGAGGGAGAATTCACCTTCTCTTTGCTGCTATATGAACAGCCTGTGAGGGGGAGTCCTTTCCGTTTGCGTGCCGTCAAACCTTCAGATGTCCTACAGTCACCAGATGATGTGAAGAGAAGAGTGAAGTCCCCGAGTGGAGGAGGAGGTCATGTTCGACAGAAGGCTGTGCGGAGGCCCTCCAGTATGTACAGCACCACCAAGAAAAAGGAGAACCCAATTGAGGATGAGCTGATCTACAGAGTGGGTGGGTGAATAACTGCTGTAAATCATGGTCACTGCTGCTTAAGGTGTAAGATGTTTCACTAAAGCACACATGCACTCATATCTCTAAATTGTACTTACTGTAATAATGTATTCAATTTTAGGCCAACTTTGCGGCACAAAATTGTTTTCTCTCTTTCCTCTGTCTATTCAAACTGTCAAAACACAAAAGTAAAAAGCAGAAATTTTCAATATTTTAAGCTGAGTAGAAGAACTGATCTGTAAGTTATTTGTGTATATGTATGGTTCTTAAGCTATCTGATATCTTGCTGATATGACAGGAACAAGAGGGCGAGATAAAGGAGAATTCACAAACCTGCAAGGCATTTCAACCTCCAGTAATGGCCGCATTGTGGTTGCAGACAGCAACAACCAGTGCATACAGGTCAGTTTTATTACTTTTTTGAGCTGCAATAAAAAATAAATAAATAAAAAACTATATGTTATTTAGATTTTGGACTAATATAATTTCCTCTTTTTAGGTGTTTTCAAATGATGGCCAATTTAAGATGAGATTTGGGGTCAGAGGTCGTTCACCAGGGCAGCTGCAGCGCCCTACAGGCGTTACAGTGGACATGAATGGTGATATCATTGTGGCAGACTATGACAACAGATGGATTAGCATCTTCTCCTCGGATGGAAAGTTCAAAGTGAATGGATTTTTTTTTCTTACCCATATTTAAAGTCATACAAAAATTGGGGTTTATTTTGTCCCCTTCCCCGAGTTTCCCCAAGTTGCACCACAACTTTACGTGAGTGAGGAAAATTAATTTGATTGGCTGTTATCGATCGGGTGGGATGTTCGATTTTTGCAGCGGGACACTGAATGTTTCAATTGGAATTTGATTGGATGTTGTCCAGTTCGGTCACTCGGTGTGTGAGTGTGTTTAGCAGACATTTATTATATGACGAAGGTAGCCGCTTGATTGACAGGTGACAGATCCTGATGTCATTGGCTGATGAAAAAATAAATACCCCACTGTCAGTCCAGATTTATTCAAAAGTAGAATTTTTCACAAAGTTTGAACCACATCGTTTGATATATAAGTAACGGGTAGTTACTGTAATGTTAAGACTCATAGTGGGATGTTTTTCATTTCTGAATGACTTTAAAATGTGTCACATACTGATCAAACTCTTCCTCTGGCTGTCACAGAACAAAATTGGTGCTGGACGACTGATGGGACCCAAAGGTGTAGCTGTGGATAAGAATGGACACATCATCACTGTTGATAACAAAGCCTGTTGTGTCTTCATCTTCCAATCAAATGGGAAGCTGGTGACAAAGTTTGGGGCCAGAGGAACATCAGACAGACACTTTGCAGGTAGCCTACATTGCCATTCTCATCCCAAGTTGATTATTTTTTAATTATAATGTCTCTCACAGGAATAGACTGAAATGCTCGACGAATGATGCTTCATAAGCCGGGGCATATGGCTGGGCCAGATTTACAGACTTTTTTTATGTTTCATACTTTACAGAAATGTTCACTTGTACAAATCTGATTTATTTAGTAACCAGCCTGTTTCTATACACACTTTATTTAAGAGTCTAACCAAATGTGTGCATGCAGATTGTTAGAAGATTGTTATTCAGTAGACAGCAATGTACAAATAATATTTCTTTAATTTTGCAACTAAGGGCCGATACTGTGAACACACACCTGAGCACATAATACAAGTCACAAACAAAATTCAAAATGTGCACCAATGCATGCAAAAGAAGTGATACGTGTATCCAGTAATAATTAAAACATTTGCCTGCAATACTGGATTCCCTCATTTATATGGTTTCATTTGTTTCACAGAGAGCTTATCACAAACAATATTTCAGTTGAAACTCACCCATACTTTCAATTTCATTTCTCACCTGGACCGTTTCTTTTCTTTTAGAAAAAAGTGGTGCAAACATTGCACTGGAACAAAAGCTTAGTAAATCTGGCCCTGTTTTCAGTAAGTAATGGATTCACTGTGAGTGTGAACTAACAAAAATAAATGTCTGTTCTTTTTACATGTTGGAACATAAGCTCTGTCACGTCTCTGTCAAGTACTCTCTCACTTCAACTCTCCAAGTCTAGTAATTGTGACCGATTGTGTGTCTTGTTTTCAAAGTCCAAAAATAGTATGGTACTTCCTCTCGTATGTCGTAAAGCAGTTGATGACTCATCTTTCCTCTCTTTCCCTCTCTGTTCCTTCTGCTGCCCCAGGTCCTCACTTTGTGGCTGTAAATAACAAAAATGAAATTGTTGTAACAGACTTCCATAACCATTCAGTCAAGGTATGGCTTGGTGATGCTGTAGTAGGTATAATATTATGCATGTATTATAGCAAATTGCTTTCTGTAATTTCAACAATCTGATTCCATGGTATTCATTGTAAGTAGTGGGAATATATAAATCTATAAAATTTCAATTAATATATGTGGTGAAATTACAGCAGATCTCTCCACATACTTGATTGCTTTGTTCATTTACAGTATATTGACACTGAGAGTTGTCAGAGAATATGTTTTGTAGAACCAACATCTTTTTTGTATAATCCACACACCAAAAGGTGGTTTGAGTATGGCTGCCACTGTGTCTATCTGACTATGTTGTTTAACAAAGTTTTAATAGTATTTTTGTTTCCCAGTTTTCACATTTACTTGTATGTTTTGTCAAATCAAAATTTTGTCCTCCTAATTGTTATCCTGTTTATGCAGGTGTACAATGCAGATGGAGAGTTCCTGTTTAAATTTGGCTCCCATGGAGAGGGAAATGGACAGTTCAATGCTCCAACAGGCGTAGCTGTGGATGCCAATGGAAATATCATTGTTGCTGATTGGGGTAACAGCCGGATCCAGGTTAGCTTGAGAAAACTACATACGTACCATTAAAACCAGAAAGCACATTTGTTTGTATATTGTTTACTTATCCAACTTGTCTCACCAACCAGGTTTTTGACAGCTCAGGGTCCTTCCTGTCCTACATCAATACATCAGCGGACCCCCTTTATGGCCCCCAGGGGCTGGCCCTCACTTCTGATGGTCATGTGGCAGTGGCAGACTCTGGGAACCACTGTTTCAAGGTCTACCGCTACCTTCAGTAAAGCTGCAATGCCATCTTTACCACTGCAAGCACTGACAACGACACAACCAATGTATTCCACAGGGTGCAATGACATTTCCAATACAGCCTTTTGATGTACACATCAGCTGATTTCCCAGATATAATTAAAGTGTCTGAACCTGAGTTTACCCTTCCTATGATGTGTATTGAAGGATGTTTTTAAAGTTGAGTGATGTAGCGTCCTTGGGACAAGTAATGGACTTAAAACTATGGACAGAACGTGCAAAGGCATTTTTGTGTATTGTACGCTATTGATGGTATTATTAAACTACATCTTTGAGACCGGACAGGGTAGTAGATAGATTGAAGTATTTAATGAGCCATAACTTGTCCGACTGCATGAAGTTTTATTTTATCTTAATGTCTAGGCAATGACACAGTGTACCCATTGGTTGCTTTTCTCATTAACTAGTTAATGCTTACAGTGAAATGAACAGCGCTACACTTCTCCAGCAATTAAATGTAAAATTTCTTATTAACTGGCATCTTACATAAAAATGTCACCACCATCTGTGCATTGATTTGCTGTATGTACTGTATATACATAAATGTATATTGTGTATATTAGATCACTCCGTACGTATGTGCTATGATTTTGAAACACTCTGCCTTTTGGCTATTCAGAGAGCAGCAGTCAAAGATTCCAGGATTTCAAACGTGTATGGCAGCTGTTAAAAAGTGTGCTTTTGAAACTTACCCAGCACACGCTTAAAAGAAGAAAAGTGTCATATTTATTGCTAATGTAAGCAGCACATACTCATTTTTGTTAATATATGTGGTTTTAAAGGGAAAAAACTATTGAAAAAAAGCTAATTTATTTTATTTTATACACTAGCTCAGCATTTACAAATTATTTTTCTAAATTAATGTGCTTTTTTCTTTGAAGCTTCACACTTCATCTGTTTCCTTAAAGCTATGTTTCACCTTAAAACAGAATTCAGTGTCCATCCACAAATCATGAGGATAATGACTGGTGATTGTGCACAAACAGCTCTTTTCCAAAGCTACAAACCCATCTCAGATTTTAGTGGAATACCCTCAACAGTTATGTTCTTGAAACTTTTCTGTTCAGGATATAATGTGATGCTAAGATATGGACTCAGCGCATGTTTGGCCTTTTAAAATTAAAGAGCTTTACTTTACTGAAGTGCTTGCAGCTATAAAACAGAGTACACACATATCTCAGGAAATACATCCAAATTAGATCATCATATCAATAGGATTACTTCAAATATTGCTTCTTATTTTCTGTTGTGAGAACATTGTTAATTTGTGCAAATGCAGTTTTGATCTCAGATCATGAGAATTAATGGGGTGGAATATGAATTCTGTTTTAATGTGTTTTTTGGCTTTTACATAGGAAACAGTTACTAAGGTATTAAATGATAATTTATTACATTTGTTAGCAAGCACATGCTTTAGAATACACTTGCCTATGATATTGTTGTAAGCTTTCTGAGTTTCTGCCTGCACTGCATCAAGCCATGACTACCACAGAAAAAAACTCCTGTACCAGTAGAGCTGTTGCTGCTCATGCTCCCTCTGGTGTTCATTCTGTGTAAGGTCATAAGAAAAACTGGTGCCACAGCAGAAGAAAGAGCAGGTGTGCGAAGAAGCCAGCTTCCTGGATTGACATCAGCATTGTACTAAACACTCAAACCCCAGTTTGGAGATTGTGTGGGGTAAAGGATATGACCTGATTTCTCCAGTTCAGTCAACCAGGAAGCTGCTGTTTTTCATGCACTTGATTGCTGTTTGACTTGTTGCCAATCATAATGCCCAGACAGGGCTCACCTTTTAGAGATGTGTCCGAAGCAATTTTACCCTATGCTGTTTGTCTCACAACAATACAAACATTTGGTTTTCTCTATGAATATGCACTGGTAATAAAAGCACATGGTTTACTGAGTTGTTTCACAGTATGTGATTACTCATGCAGGATTTACACTGAGGATAGTGGATCTGTTGTCCATGCAGATTTATCACATGAAGCTTAATTACTGTGTGGTGGTATTTAAGAGATTATGAGTTAAGTAAACACAGTGGGTCCACATCTTAATTCACTGTGATCAATATTCTTTAGTTTGAAGAGGTATATTTATGATTTTGTAAATGGTAGTTAATTTGTATTATGATAAATTTCTATTTTGGAAAGACAAAAAGCAAAGAAACCCATAAAATATAATATTTTCTTGAAAAATTATTTATTTGTAGACCATGCTGTGCTTCTGGTCTATGTTACAAATACTTACAGCACATACAGTATGCATTTTTGAACAATAACCATTCCCAAAACATAGGTAATACATATGTATATACATACATACATGTGCATAAAAAGCTCAGAATGCACTCAAAGCATTAGAGTGGAGTAAAAGAACCACACTACAGTGATGCAGTGTCAAACAAAGATTAGCAAGCAAATTGTGACCTAAAAAAAAAAAAAACAATCACACTTGGGGTAAACATTTTATGAAGGTTTTTTATCACAGGTTGCATAGAATTTTTTCCTCAATATAGAATTGCAAATAAATTGATGACAGTAAGTGACTATTAAGTTAGTGTTACTGATATACAGTAGTATGAGGTAATTAGATGTTATAGCAGTCCAGTGCCGAGATTTTAGAAAACAAAAAACACTGGCATATGAAAAGCTTGGATGGTAGTTCATCTTATGCACATTGTTTTAATGCAAACACGGCACATAAACAGTATAGGCTTAACATATTAGTAAACAAATTTTACATATAGGCTCAAATCAAAATTTAGAAAGGGAGAATAAATGACATGATTTGTGACAACACTAAATAACAAGCACTGACAAATAAATAAACGCAGCTAATGAATCAGGGAGAATAGTTCTGGAGATAAAGACAGCAATTTTGAATAAAGAATATAATTCAATTTAAATTAAATCTGATAAACCTATTGGTAGATATAACAGGGTCTTATAAAATTAGACAGTACAGTCAGCACATACAGTAGCCCTGTCGTGACAGAGATTTCAAGTCCCATCTATCTCTACTAAACTACAGTAGTCAACATTTAGAAATCCAGTGTTACAGTTCTGTCAGTAGTGGTAGAAAGTGTTGCTGCTGGCAACAGTGGATCTGTAACCATTATTATACTACACTGTACATTGCAGACCAGCTGTCTTGAAAGTAGCTTCAATACTACAGACCATGATTTTATTTTACCTACTTTTTATTTTTGATTCAGTGCCATACATCAATATTAAATTCTTGAAATCATTAAAAAAACAAATATTAGGGGGCAATTAACAATAATAATAACCTACTGCACTGATAAATACTGTTTCTCAATGGATATACTGTAAAATACATAGTCAAATTGGTGGGTATACAGTAGATTAGGCGCACTTGTCATGATTCAGTTCAAATCAGCTTCTAGACATTTTTTTTTATAAACAATCTTAAAATACAAAAATAAATGCATGCAAAAACATAAGCACAAGAAAACTGTGTAAAATATAATTTTCATTTCAGTGGATGTTTTACTGATCACACAGGACAATCATAACATACATTATAAAACCTCAAAATCCTGTAATATCTTAGGCACAGACTGGATCTAAGGACAAATCATTCTCTATCTGAACAGGCAGGTTTGCCAGTACAAGCAAATTATGAACAGTGTGTTGATAGTTTGCTTGCACTGGCAAACCTGTCTTAATGCAGCAAATCAAACAAACAAAGCTTGTTGTTGAAAACTACTACAGTTTGTAAAATATCCAGCTTCTCTTGACCTTCTCAGTAGTAAAACACCAGATGCCATTCAAGTTAAGAGGCAGTTCCTGTAGCACCTTTGGAAACAAAATCACATCTTTTTTTGGAATAAGTGGCATCAAAAGCAAATCAATAAGTGAGTGCTGAAAACACAACAAGTGCCTTTAAACAGCTACTAACACAGTCAGTGTCCTAGTTTGTGTCCAAACATCTCCCTGGCCTGGAAGTGTTGCAGTATTTCAGGTAGATTTCTGAATGGAAACAAAGCTCTTGTAGTTTGTGTCACTTCACACACACACAATCTTTTATCTAAATGTGAGGCACTTGCAAAATAAAAATGTTAACTAAAAATCTCAATCATCAGTCTATTTGTTAGACCTCTGAGCTGTCGCTGTTACCGAGGCCTTGTGTCATCATAGGCTCTGTGCTGCTGGAGCTTGAGGGTACATCCTTTTTCTCCTGCTTGGACCGAATCAGCAACACAACCACGATGATGATGAGCACCGTAAGCAGCAGCCCAACAAAGATACCAATGGTCAACACTAATCTGTCGTCATTGTCGTCTTTCTGGTTGAGCTCATGGGGAATGATCCCTTTGGTGAAGATCTCCCTCTCTGGGCTAGTTCTCTGCTGGCTGCTCCGATCCAGCGCTATGTGCAAGATGTTGGTGCCACGATTGTTGCTCACGCCAATTTCCTCTATGATGTCTGGCACATCATTGGCAGATCTTCTGAAGCGATTTTGACTTTTTAGTTGAAAGTTTGTGTGCTGGCTTAACGCATGGTACTCCAAGCTTCGCTTCCCTATGCCCCGGTTAGCATTGTCCCGAGAACGCACAGTGTAGATAGTATGAATGTACCACTCTCTCCCTGCTGACACCTGCAAAGAGCAACAGTTATTGTTTCAAAATTATTGCTGTAGCTCATTTTTATTGTTCAGCTTTTTGTAGAGCACCAATTTCCTTTGCTGAACAATAAGAGTTCAGCAATAAAAGAAGAAATCCTTAATAAAACACTGTTAGAAATAAAGCCACTATCAATGTGTACTCCCTCCTTGGACCCATTTTAAAGATTGCTGTTATTTTTCTATGTTTCAATAAAACTGGCAAAATATAAACAATGCCAGGTAACCTCAAATTTATATCTCCAGTGCAGTTATATGGATTATGAAAGGAGAAATGTTTTTCTGCAGTTGGAGAATACTCATTAGGCTTGCAGACATCTTCATACTGACATTTTAGCAAGGCAAGAAAAGTCAGACTCTCAGAAGAAGCAATCAGTACTTGATGAAAGGAGGAGAGTCTGAGTCATACAGTATATATATATATGATCCTGTCATCGGAGGCCATATACTGTAAAGGCCAGTGTCCACGATGACAATATTGTTCACTCTCAATAAGGCTTCCATAGGCAGGGAAGCAGCAAGTGTCAGGTCATAGATTTTTTTTCTCAGCTTGTTAAGAAGATAAAGTAAAATATAAAAAGAAAAAAACATCTTTGTCACTTTCTGTGACTCATATACAGTACAACATATTTTCATCTTGCCTTTCCACTCGCTCTTTAGTCAGTAGGAAAAAATTTAAATTCCAGCACAAAATAACTGGAAAATAACACAGACTGATGAAATATGAGAATGAGTAGCATTTGAAAGTTTGTACTGAAGGTGTATGTTGTAGTGGGCCTATAAACTGACCTGGAAGAGAGCTGTGGATTCCATTCTGAAACCATCTGACCCAGGTTGTCTCACTAGGGCTAAAGCATCGGGGTCATCTACTGCCAGGAAAGCATTGAAAGCGACATTTCCAAATGACTTAGCTTGGGTCTCAGGCTGGGCCTTGTCCTTGTGTGGACAGATCAAAAAGAAAGGAATATTAAGATTTAGCTAAGACACAAAGTATATATAACATGATGAGAAATATACTATTGTAACTCTTACTATTATTTTGAATCTGTAGAGTAGAGATGGAGCATCAGCCAGACAGCCAAATTCAAAGTTGCTGGGGTTGTATTTGGGGACGTAGCCATCAGCTCCAGTACAGAGGAAGACTTTCTCTATATTACAAATAAAAGAGTCGCCCAAATTCTGCACTGGATCCACCATCACTCGGCCGTAGATTAAATCTCCTAAAGACAAAAATAGAAATATAAGAAATATAGTTTTCTTATTTTCATTCTGTAGAGTCATAAAATAACAAGCAAACATTTCTGCTATTTAAAGCACATTAAGAACCATCCTTGTTTTGTTATTCAAAATCCACAAACATCCAAAGCTGGTTGTATTAACTGCATGTTACTGCTTTACCCTGTGAAAAGGCAGTGTCACTCTCTTGTCCAAAGCCCATGGAGCCATCTGAGAGCCATAGCGTCCTTTTCGAAAGTAAAATCATCTGTGTGTTCAAGCTGAACTCAGCAGCCACAGGGTCGCTAACCTGGAAACACATGCGCAAATAGAAAAATCCAAGCAAGGTTAAAAATGAAAGGTCAACAGTTAATACACAACTGCAATTTATGTATAGTGCATACATTATCCTGTACCGTACCTTTAGTACGTTTTGTAGACTTGACAGTGTTAACATGGCACATTTATAGACAATACCCATTGGTTTAAATCCACAAGCTTGCTTGTTTTTGAATATATCATACTTTATCTATATTATCATATTTGTGATTTAAATATCTGGTGCTCATATGTTTTATACCTCCCTCAAGATATATGTGTGCATATAGATGAGGATCTGTTATATCTCATTTTCTCTGGCATTTCATGGGCATAACAATTCATTAGGTTGACTGCTTTGCCATCATTAGATTTCGTTTTCATGTTGAGGGTGGTTACTTGTTGGCATAAGGATCATGAACAGGGTACAGACAAATGGATTAAAAAGGGGGTGTTAATTACAGATCTGTTCCTGTCAATGCAAATTAGAAGAGTTGCAGTGAGTACTTGTCTGGATGGTCAAACTAAGAGTGAGCTTCCTCTTAAAAGTTTCAACTGATGGGATAATGGAGAGAGGCAGGAAAATACACGAGGGAATAGGAGCCAAGAGGTGTTACTTACAGAAAGTTATGATGGATATGATGTCCATGTCCAGAATTTTCAAATGTATGATTGGTGTCCATATTTAAAAGAGAAGATATGACTTCTAGTAAAATTTGTGATTTGATCCATAAGTCAATATATCATTGATACTTAATTTTCATCAGTAGCCTATAGGTAAAAGAACACCACTAAATTATTATATTTTGTACACATTTTACAATTCTTTCCTTATTTTAGACCATATTTGGTTGCTGCATTTCTTGATGGATGCTATTTTAGCTGAGTAAATTACTCCACAGGGATGAAAAGAAGCTTTATTCTAGGCGATCAGCATTACCTGCTGAAATCGAATGTCCAGGTCAAATGTAAGAGGTTCTCTTGGACTGCAGACAGGAGGGATGGTGTACTCCAGACTGGGAGGAGATGTACAGGGGATAAGCTTCACTGTGTACGTTCCAGAGTAGTCACGCACCTGAGAGGAAACATTATATCTTTAGGTTTAGAAAACAGAAAAAAACAATTAAACTTCTCTTTTGTAAACAAAATGTTTCCTTACAGCAAAATCAGAGACAAATGTCCACTGCTGGATGGGCTGGTTGTAGGTTGGCTCATTCCTCACAAGACTGAGGTTAAAGGTCAAGCCAGGGTGGTCAGGACACATGACCATGGATGTGAGTGCTGAAGCTGAAATTTCATTGATTACATATGTACTAGTATAAGACAGTAGACAAAAATATTGTAAATGTGCTTTATGATATGAGATAAGACAAATAATATAAGACGTTTTGTGAAAACATTAATTATGATCTAAAAGTTGAGTTAACTCTTTTCTAAATTAAACATGTTCTGTAACATTGCAGGCAAAGCTTTTTTCTCTCTTTCTTAATTTCTATTTTTTTCTTAACTATAGGTTATTTAAACTTGAATGCAAAATACTATGCCATGTCATAAAGTAACATTATATAACAGATACAATACACACACTACTACACCTACAATATACAGTAACATACCTGCATGCCCAAAGACAAACAGGCCTCTGAATCGAGCCTCAGTTCGGAAGTTGACTACGAGTCGTCCCTGGCCATTTATACGCATGCTAGTCGGGTATAGGGCACCTGAAAAGACAGCCACATATAATGTTGATTTGGTTATTTATTGATTGATTAATTAATTAATTTATATGTCATTAATTGAGCATAAACATAGTTTAAAGTTGTCCTCGATTTTGTATTAAAGACTAATGTTAAATCTTACCTTGTAATTCTGCCTCTGGTGGGCTACCAATACCATCTCTCCATAAGATGGCAGTGTCGTACACAAAAGTGAGCCTCATCTCTGACTGCAGGTCAAAGTGTTGCCATCCCCCTGCTCCCACAGGGGAGTGGAAGACATAGGACACATAAAGTGGAACTCGCAGGGTCACATAAGACTGGACCAAATTCAACACCTGCAGTGAAAATCAACATACTGTGTCAGAGCAAAAAAAAAGAAAAACAAAATATTTGTACTTAGCAGTTTAATAGCCTTGATAAAGTAATAGGAATCCTTAAAAATTCATGTATAGCACCACTGAGAAGAATATTATAGCAAGTTCAGCACTGAATACTGTAGTGCTTAATTAATTCCTCAGACTGAATGGACATGGTAACACATAATATTTGGGAATTAGCACACACTACACTTGACAATATGTTTTCATAACATATTAGATTACATATTAGATTTAATGCATTTATGGGTTCTTATTACAGACCTTCAATTGAAAATAAACTTTTCTTCCCTAATAGACATGTCCTACAATGCACAAAGGATTCCAAGTGGTGAAAGTCTTCAGAGGGAGCACTCTCTGGTATCTGCACTTTCCTCTGACCTGTGAGAGGTATCTGCCTGCACCGGCTCTGTGTACATGTGGAGACGTGCCTATGCCTCTGGGTGGTGAGAGCTCAGGGAAATGATTTGCAGAATGGCCCCATGACACAACCTGCTGGGCGTTAATAGATGCCTCTGGTGCTGTTAAGCTGGGCACAAAACCCATACTGACATGACGCTGGTCCTGACCTGAACAGAGTTGTCTCCTTTCAGTCTATATTTCCACTTAGACATGCAGTCAGGTCACAGGGTGCCCACAAACAAAGATTGTTTCTTTTTCCATAGATCCTGCCTTACAGATCCTGAAACTGAATCTGTCACGCCTCAGGCTAAGCATCTACATACCATCTTTTGCTCTGTTCAAGAGTAACCATAGCAACAAAATCTACATATGAAGAGTTTCATTGCAAAACGAGATATATCCATTCTGAGAAATATTGGTTATTTGACATTATTATTTAAGACATCAACAATCAAGTTCATTCACAATTTTTGTTCATTAAACTATTACTTGAACTAAGCGAAGGCCAGGACACAATGTTCTTCAAATCCAGGATATATTTTATTTAATTTTCTATCCACAAAAGGTTTATAAATAAATCAAAAACTATGCCTAATTGCAACATATTCATCTTAACATTGCCAAACATCGTTAATTGGTTAAAAAAGATGATACATCATATATAAATAGGCCTACAATGAAAAGTAGCCTATTAAATC
>JANJYQ010085553.1:0-13080 GCA_024605255.1 Rastrelliger kanagurta | reverse complement strand
TGTGTGTGTGTGTGTGTGTGTGTGTGTGTGTGTGTGTGTGTGTGTGTGTGTGTGTTGACTGAAACTCCACTCCTCGACTGTGCTGATGAGCTGAGGCCCTGGCCTGCAGTCTCTGAGGGGATTAACCCACTCAATGACACTAAATTACAGGGATCAACATCAGCTCAACACATCCACCACTGTGTGTGCTGCTCTAACTGGATCACATTTGGATGAACAGCTTTAATAAGACCACATTTATTGGTAAAATTGAGCAACATGAAATACTGAGTTATATAAATTTCTGCGATGGAGGAAATAGCTGCCCGCACTGTTATCAACATTATCTATATATCTTCAAACCTATCAAACTGTATTGTTATAAAACATAAAGGTTTTAATCAGCAAGAGCACTAACTTGGAAATCAACTATCTCCACACAGAAGAAAAGATAACACAGACACAGATTCAAATGGCACAGAGGCATTCAGTGGCTGATACATAGGAGCTACAATGCCTCGCCATCAATCATAATTCACCACTGCTGTACTGCATTGTTACAAGGCACATTCACAGTATAACAAATAAGACCTTTGTGCAGTGACGCTTGAAATGGTAACCTTTAACTCTGAGGACGGCTATCAAACACTGCGCCTGTTCAGCAACAGCGCACCTATCACTTACACATGTAAACAGTTGTCAAATCCTTAACAACACATAAGCATGCAGTTACGAATGCATAGCACACTCATGGTGAGATAGTTAGAGGTGGTGGAAGCAGCTGTGATAGAAGTGGAAGCTATTGTATTGTAAAGGGAGAAAAAACATCTCTTAGAAAGTAGAAAAACATAAAGAGAATATTGAAAGAGAATCCAGCACAGCATTATTATAGTCTTTTCTGTTTCCCTCAACTTAAAAGGTGAAAAAAAATCGCAATTGTAAATGAATGCAAATTTTTTTTTGTACACATTTTTAAAAAGTCATGTTTATGCTTATCCTACTGCTGGACAAAGGACAAAGATGCACAGTCTCTGGGACAGTTGTCTATAAATCCAGTCAACCACAGTGTTGTCTGCCAGCCTGAAGGCCGAGCTGTAATGACTGGACTGGTCATACAATGGTTACTGATAGCAGCACAACAGCAATCAGATAGCAATGTCTGTTAAGCCTCTCCTTTGCTGCGCTATTAAACAGATTATTACATTATTCAAAGTGTTTGTTCTCCTCCTGTGCCTAGATTACCAAGCAAGGCACACCCAGATAAGCCGTCAGGTAGTCCAATACGCAACACACAAGAACAGCACAAAAAGTACCAGGCCAAAGATAAATAAGACCTATGGTGTTTGCTCCAAACACAGCTTTGCAAAGGAAAGCTTTGTCGCTACACCCACCTCTAACGCCAGGAGAAACCACAAGCTCCTGAACACCCTCAAATCATATTTAGACTTGTGTTAGCAGCTTATTATGACTCATTATACAGATACAAGTTTCCCTCTTGTTCAGAATTCCCACCCGAGCTGATTGTGTTGTACATGCATGTCACTATGAAGAGATTAGGCTGAGTAATTATCTGCTGACAGGTGAACAATGCCCCAGAAAAATTAAAGTTATCAAAGTGAGCCACTTGACAGTTGACTTTGGGCATGAATGACAGATTGCAGTGACATTACTTCACCTAAATAAAAGAGATCTATAATTAATAATATAAACTCATGGTGACAAAATAACAAGAAGAGTTAAGCATTTTTCAAATTATTTAAACAAATCTGGAATTATGCTCTCTGTTTCACTAGTTTTTATTTAAAATGGTGGTACAAAATATGTCTGAATAAAGCCAGCAGCCCTCCCTGAGTAAAGTCAGACTTATTTGAAGTGTTTGTTCACTTTTAAGATCATGTCCATCTGTCCACTTCATTGACCAAGCAGTTACAACCTACAAAGCTAATGAAATAATCTAAGATTTCTGATACAGTGCACAAGACAAATATGTCTGTGTTGACACAACTCCATAGTCCAAACACAGCACTGTCCGGGATCTAGTGCAAACAGTATTTATTCTAGATAATTGTTTGCTTTTTTGTTCTGGCTCACAATAAAAAGATAGCACTCTACTGATTTTTAAATACATTTGATGGCTAAATATTAATACTATTAAGTCATATAACAGTAGCTTTTTTTCTTCTGTTTTTTTTTTTTTTTTTTAATCAGTTGGCCTACTGGTTGAACAGAATTTGTTTCCCAGCAGCAGCTTTAAATATACAAGTTAATTCACAGTCTGATCTCAAACACCATGAACTGAATAAACTAACTTATCTATCCCTAAGCTTGTTCAACTAAATTCAGTCTTTTTATATTATAGTTCATATTAGATCAGCCAAGTAATATTTGTAACTCATTCAATCTATTTCTGTAAAAGCTAAATAAACATTTCAATATGCATATGTAAAATCAGTGTATTAGAATTATTCATTTTTTTATGTGAAACATTTTAACAAAACTTTAAATGTTATGAAAACCAGACAGTAATGACAAAATGTGGAGTTTATGGGGAAGCATAAGGCTGTAAGGATGTAAAGTGGATCGAAACAAGTAACATTCTGCTCTCTAGTGGTGAGAAGTTAGAACAATAACTTTTGTAGCAAGTCCCACTGGCTCTAAAATTCTAATGATCATTATTCTTGTTTAACCTTGACCATGTTGTCAATAACCTGCACATTAATAATTACAATACTATACATTACTATACATATATTATCTACTATGTAATCTGTTTCTCAAACAAAAACTTGATGTGGAGGTAAGCCACTTACCAATTGGATTAACATCGAAAAAGTGCACCGGGGTCCTGAGGATGGCATTAAACATGCGGTTGTGTAGGGTCTGAGCTGAGCTCACCAGGACATTAAAGAAGACCAAGCTGCGAAGGAAGCCAAACACTACTGAAGTGGTTGTTAAACCTGACAAAAGCACAGAAAAAGAAATCCATCAGCACACTACAATGCAATTCTTATGCCTATTCCAAGGACAACATTTAAGGTTATGAAGCACCTATAACAAGGAAAAAAGACACATATTCAACTTAAGTTTTTCCTTCAATTATGCATTTTTTTGTCTTGAATGCTGATCTATAACTGTGAATACAAAGCCTAACAGAGTCAAGAGGCTTGGAGTCACAGGGAGACAATCAGAGCAACCCAACAGCAGACAACAAGAAAAGCACTGCTATCTCTCTGTACAGCTGAGACCCATGTACACATACTCTGGGGCCTTGGCCTTGGGCCACAGCCAAAGAACTGTGGATGTGTTCATTGAATGGCTGCCATATTCAGAGCCTCAACAGTACACAAAAAGCAATGTGCGCTCAGTGAGCTTCACCTGCGTAAACACCTAGGTACAGGTCAAGGTCCAGCTGCCGAGGGAAGCTGCCATTGAGGTGCTCTGTCACATTGATGTGCTTCTGTTCAGAGGCCCTGCAAGTCAGCCACAAAAGAACCAAAAATCCACAAGGACACATAAACACAACAAAGAAAGAAAGCTTCAAGATGAAGGGACTATACAAAACACATTCCTCCTTTCCTGAAGCACAAGGTCAGTTTCAACAAATGACAGATAATGCCAAGAAAAACTGTTTGCTTCAGTCATCTTTTATGAAATCATCATTTCCAGTCTGAAAAAATGTCAGATTGACTAAGAAAACCTGTTATTCTCATTTTCTTGCAAGCATTCATTACTTCTTTTCATGTGATGTGAAAGAAACAAAATCTCACCAGCAAGCAAGCCACCAGTCCTGCAGAACAAATGTGACCTAAACAAATATGAAAACAAGCAGAAAAAACATTATTTTGATTAACCCTTAAAAGACTGCTATGAATAAACACATAAAAGTATTCACTCTGACTGGCAATTATAACAGTATTCAATTCTGCATGAAAATAAAATTGAGATCATATTTTGTATTTTTCCAAAAATGATAGAAAAGACACTAATTGACAAAATGAACTCACATGTGCTATGGCATTGAGTAAAATAAGGACCAAGAGGACCAGGAAGTTTGCGCCTGCTCTAAAATATGTCACATACATATACAGGCCGACATTTCCCTCCAAGCGGCTTTCCTCCTCCGCTGGTTGCACCACCTACAGATAGACACTAGTGTCAATGCCCAGTCATCCAGCAAAACCTTCAGATCAGGCTGTAATGAATAGCTTGGAAAGGTGAGTACGTTCTGCCCTCTAGTGGTAGCAAAAAACACAAGCTTTTTTTCCCCACACAGAAACTGCTGCGTATGTCTACTTCAGGTTTGTTGAAAACTGCTTTGTGCCACTGACATTCAAGAATTGATCAAATATTTCAAATATGCCTACCACTGCGTGTGGCTCTGTACCCTCAATCAAAGAATATCGAGAGGAAGAAAGGGAGGACATAGACGACATAGAGTTGTCAGAGACTGTATGGGAGCAGTGGGAGATGGTCCCTGGGATGGGAGTTGCACTCTGCTTCTCCTCCTCCTGACCCTCGTCCTCCTTCAGCAGGGTGGCGAGGTCTAATCCAGAGCGCTGCAACTCACTGTAGGTCCCCCGTGACACCATCTGACCCTGACGATGATAAGAAAAAGATGTAGTAACATCACATACAAAGAGAGTCACAGAAAATTCCAGCATCTGTAGATGGCATAGACATGCCAATATTACACATGGACACATAGTGGTCTCTGCAGATGCTTTGACTTTAACTCTTATAGAAAGGAAAATATTACTGTGGGATCATCAGTCAGTGTTTACACACAAGCAATATTCAAGTAAAAGTAATAAACTAATAAACTAAATTTATGGATATAAATTAGTAAATTATTATTCATTGATTTATCAAATCAGTGGTAAAGTACTAATCAAAAACTTTAATTATTCTATTTTATAGCAACAATAAAACTGATGAATATGTGTTGCTTGAAAGGAACTGCTAATAGTGACATGCAAACAGGGGATATCTCTATAGAACATTTTTAAATAGAAATCTCTTGGCTCACTGTTAAATTTTACAACCTGGACATGGATTGCATGGTAGGAGAGCTGTTCTCGTTAACCAAATTTGGGTTTCTAAACTAAAAGGTTGGTGAATGTTGGGCTTTTTGTTAAGTGGAAATAAGAAGAAACTCTCAGTTCCTGAGTTCTACTGCCACCAATTGGCTAGATATCAGTATTTCCTTAGTAAAAAAAAACCTTTAACAAATATCAGGTAGGGAACTGCTCTGTCACAGCAACACTCATAGATCACTCAGTGCTGTTAAGCATGACTGTATGAATTACAAACAAAACAGAGCAATTGTAAATGAGAGCAGGAGAGACCTGTTTTGATTTTTAGAGTTTTGATTACGGAAATAGAGTCAAGTATTGCTTTATTAAAACTTACTGAGTTGAAACAGCAGTGGAATTAAAAGCACACAACAGTAACAATGCAAGTCTAATTATACACCATATAAGACTAGATGTTGATCAAATTAGACACCATGATATGTATTACACAAAAAATAAATACACACCTGCTTCAAGACAACAATTTGATCTGCAGCTTTCAAATACTGTAGTTGGTGAGTAACCAGGATACGAGGTTTCTTCCTCAGAAGTCCACAAATGCACCTAAGGAAAAGCAAAATGAGATGACACAACACCATCAACATGAACACCTGATCAATTTATATTCACTTTTCAGGAGATAACGGACTTACTCTTCAAAGAGATGTCTGCCTACTTCAGCATCCACAGCACTGAGTGGGTCATCTAGCAAGTAAATGTCTGCATCCTGATACACTGCTCTAAAAATACACACATACGATATGGAGGTTATCTCTGTCACTCACACAAAAAGAAAACTATTGCTATTGCTTTGTTATTCTGCACACCTGGCTAAGCTGACTCTTGCTTTCTGTCCTCCACTAAGGTTGGCCCCTTTGTCCCCAACCATTGCCAGGTCACCACCGGGCAACAGATCTATGTCCTGAGGGTAAAAATTCAAACTTTATAAGTCATTCACATTTAAACTGTATTTATTACAAGCTAGATGTCAGAAAACTTTGCTGATAGGTGGACTACATAGTATGAGGATACTCATAGGTTTTGTGATTCTCACTCTCTTGAGGGCGCAGGCTCTCAGAACTCTATCATACTTCTTGGGGTTGAGCTCTTTGCCAAAAAGGATGTTGCTTCGAATTGTACCGGGTAAGATCCAGGGTTGCTGAGAAGTGTAGGTCAACTCTCCTTTGACCTTGACCACACCACTTTCCTGACTCAGCTCACCCAGAATAGCACTGAGAAGTGAGGACTGATGTGCACAAAAACAGAACAAAAATCTATATTTTTATTTAAGAAGAAAAAATCAGATTTTGAGAAACAGACTTATTCAGTTTCTTGCTGAAGATACAGATTTGTGTGAGGAAAGCACATTTTTGGTACTTCCTAGGAACCAAAATTGTTTATGTCTATTTTGTGTTGAGAGCAAGTTGATTATATTGTTATTGGACTCTCAATATAATGACAATAAAGCTACTAAACTAAAACAAAAATGTAGTATATATCTGTAATGCTGGTTGTAAGAACAATCATGCCATCAGTAATAGACCTAACCTTTCCAGCTCCAACAGGTCCAATTACTGCCAGCAGCTGCTCTGAGCTCACTGTAAAAGACACATTCTGCAAAGTTGGAGCCTCTAGCATCTGTAAGCAAAAGAAAAAAGTAAATGAACTGAAGCAACACCAGAGCTAATGATACAGCATGCCAGAGTTATTTATACAGTACAAAGTGAAAAGGTTTTTTTATCCTCAAGGCTTCACAATCTGTACAGCATATGACACTCCATGCTTAGAGCCTCAAAGGATTTTAATAAGTGCAATTTCCTGTGACCTGGACATTAACATAAAAAAGTAAGACATGTTCTTAAAATGTTTTCACCTTGTCCCAGTAGCATATTAGATCCTGGATCTTCACCATACAGTCTTTCTTGTCTGCCACAGGAAGCCCAAGATGCTGTGGGGCAACTTCTTCCAGAAGAAGGAAATTCTAAGAAGAATCACACTCAAAAATATTGGTTTCCAGCTGGTAAATGACACACATTGGATTTGAAAATGGCTTCTGTCTGTGGTGCACTTACTTTAATCCTCCGGATACTGATGAGAGACTCTGAGACTTTCTCTATGGCGAAGGGAAAAAAAAGTGTGATGGTGAGTCTGACCGCCCCATAGAGGGACATAGCCATGAATACTCTGCTAGCAGACAACTTGTTTCCCATCAGCACATAGACACAGATGGTGACGAAGATGATGATCTTGCTGGCCACAAAAAAAGACGCCATATTCAGACCTCGCAGGTACGAGCTTTTCATTATCTTGGAGATTTCCATTCTGCACAGTAACAAACATGATGTCAGTAAATGCTGTTTCACACATATTTATAGGACTGTTTATTTATTTCTGTTTGTTTTCTATCAGGATATTTTAAAATTTAATAGATTACAGATAAAGGATTCTTATAACATTTCTCATCACTGTACCACAGAGCATATTTTGAATATTTTAGTTTTCTCTTTAATTTCTGTAATCTGACACATTAGGATAACTTTATCACACTCTTACATCACAAGCATATAATCCCATAATAAATAGATTTAAAGAGGAATCACTATACCTTCTGATCTCATCTACCAGTGCAGCAAAAGGTTTCTCCCAACCATACATCTTTATAACACGGATCCCAGAGATGACCTCATTCATTGTGCGTATTCTGTCATCAGTTAAGATTGCGGTTTCAGCCCTAGAACAGCAGAGACACATTGCAGCAATGGTATTAGTACAAGTCTGGACAGAAACTTTTCACACAACTGTTGAATTTGATAAATTTGGCATATGACTTTAAACCTGAGTGTAGAGAACAAGTGTCCAAACATGGTCTGTACTGGCATGAGGACGAAGAAGACAGTCATTCCCGCAAGGCATGATGGGCCAATTGTATACATCAGCAAAATGATCACAGTTACTGCTTGTATAGGGCCAATCCACAAAAAGTGCAAGTATAATGTTATCTGTAAGAAAATGATGAAGACCAATAAATTGTTACAGTCTACGTTATGAATTGAAATGTAATGTAATATATTTTACAATATTAACTACCTCATCAAATTTGTTGACATCATTGGATAAGAGGTTCACAATTTGTCCTGTGGTAGTTTTTGTCAATGCTGTGTTGTTAAGACAGAGAGCCTTTGCAAAAAAAAAAAAAAAGATGTTAAATCAAGTTAACCTGACAGGACAGCAGCAGTATACGTACACAACACAATAATGTTTATACAGTATGTAGATGTGTCCAATTGACTGACCTTACGATAGATCATGTGGCACATGGCCACACGAATTTTCATGCCTTGTCTTTGGACATTGTAGAAATAGACATGATGAAGGGCAGCAAGGCTGATGGTTGACAGGGAGATGCCTGCAGCATAGCTGTAGGCTTCATAGACTGCAGATGTGTTGGTTGTGTCATTACTCTCAAAGTATTCAATTAGTTTGCCAAGTAGCAATGGCTGAATGACTTTGATAACTTCCTGATAGAAAATGGGATGGAAAACAGAGAGGTAGGTGTTCTTAGTTATGTTTAAAAAGGTAATATCCAACAGCAGCAATTCCTCATGTACAGTGTAGTTTCACAGTGTGGCTGCACTGTACCTCTATAAAGATGTATATTCCAATGAGTAAATACGATCTCCAATAACACTGTATAAGAACTTTGGTAAGTTTGGGTTGGCGCAGATCTTTTGCTGCCAGCTTAACTTCTCGGTCCCAGTACCTTTGAAAAGCATAAAGAAATTAAAAGGAAAAGCTAAACCCTGGTGACTTATTAAGCAATGTTGCATGAAATAAGACACTTTTGGGAATTCCTCAGAAACTGGATAGCACACAACATGTACTGTTTCATAATGACAAATTAATAGCAAAGCTGCCTCCATTTTTAGTTTTTGCATGGGTTGAATATTAATATCAACTCTCTTCTGAATATTTTAGTTTAATACAAACCCAACATGACTGTAGCTGCTGATTTTAAGTATCTGAAAGTTATCAGTCCTTATTACACTTTTCATTGAGAATAGTTTATATTACTACCTGACACTACCTACCACCTATTATGATTACCAGACTTTAAACTGGTGAGTATATGTGTGAATAAAGGCTCATGGATATCCGTGCAGTGAGGGGAAAAATGTTACTGACATAGGTTAAACTTTATTTTAATAACCCCTGAGAAGCCTGAATTTGTGTATTTTGTGTACACACGTGCAGCATCTCCTCACATCTTTATCAAGCATAAAGATGATTCGTTAATGGTCATCCCCATTCATAAAATTATCTCTAGTTTCTGGTAATGACTATGAACGAATTTACAAACATAGGCTATAGTTTGTTTCATGGAATGACCTAGTCGATACATAAAATGAATCCACACCAGTATGTGCACATTGAATTTTAATATTAAAAGTCAGCTTTCACATGTTCATGATGGCCTCCCTGACGAGTTGCGCACTTGCACTGACTTCTCGTATGTTTTCTAACTACCATGTATAATGTCTTTCGCAGTTGCATTTATCCCGCGTCAACCTGCATCCAGCCTTGCCCAACCTACCCATCAACTACCCAGCTTCAGCCCAGAATAGTGTGAACGCTCTTACCCAAACTGAGTTTGCGTGTGAATCATCTATGTCATGTAATATCCGTGAATAAGATTCCAAATAATGTCCAGGTGTCATGTCTGAAAGCAGCTTTAGTGTCTAAAATCTAAAGTAAAGTCTATAGGCAGAGCAGGGGGGCCAGTGGAGGTAACACCACTATACATATTCAGTTGAGTCATACAACACAGACACAAACCTGGAGGCAAGAAACTTTTTTGGCATATGTGTCAGGTGAGCAATTCTTATTGGAGTGAATGGGTGCCATTTTTGTCTGGTATGTTACTCTTATAATACATCCATGATGTGGAGATACATTCTGATGCAAGGTGTGAACTGACATATAGGTGTCCACTTATGATTGGATCATTCAATATACGTTAATGCAAGGTGTGAACAAGGCCTGAACTTTCAATTCAATGAGATCCTAAAAGTGGCACCCATAACAAGTAATGGGATCGTGTTGGGGAGAGGCATGCTCTCATGTGAGAGTTTGAGAAGTTCTATTTATATGCCAGTGGGCTCACCTCCAAGAACAATGTCAACTCTGATGTCAAACTCCCTCAAAGGGGGCAGTCTGGCCACTACATAGGGGATGAACATGGTGAGAGGTTTGGAGGGAGGGACATTCATGAGTCCCTGGTTGGTTTATGATGCATTTTGGATTTTCTCCCAGTGGAAGGGAAGGTAATTTTAATGGCTACTGTTTAAGCCCGAACAAGAGGCAAGCCCCAACTATCGTTATATGCATCAGTATATAAATAAACAGCAGCCAAGAAAATATTGAATACATGGAGAAGAGGTGGAAGAAGGTGGTCTTTGACTGCTTATTTGGAACTGGCTATGAAAACTAATCAAGTTAAGGGGGTCTTAAGGCCTAACCAGCGTTGGCTGTCTGTCTGACAGTGCTCACTTTTGTTAATAAAGGCTGACTACGTCCTACTCTGGTACTCTGGTATCAGAGTTCAAGAGTATTTATTAGCTATTAATATACTCAACAATAAAAATATATTTTACAACAGAGTATAGGAAAAGGCAAAATTCATGTTCCTGAAATACTGATGATGAACATAAGAATGAATTCAAATTACTACAAGGTATGATTCAGCATCTTACCACTGAAGCTCCTCCCCAAGTCTTTCAGAGGCATCCTCTGGGAGAACCTTGTACATGTCATCTTCTTGCAACTTCCTCTTGTAGCCAATTCTAAACAAGGGATTTAGCCAACTAGAAATAAAACACAAGTATGTTAATGCATATTTACTGAAATTACTTTTCATTAGATGTAAAGCAAGCATGGGAGCATACAGCTGTTATTGTAAATATGCCATTTTATAGTAGTGTCACCTTTTAATCCATTACAAATCATAGGTAAACATTTGTGGGATTATAATATAATCTAATTAATCTGTCACTTATTTTCTCTGCAACTGAGCATTTGGATTAAATAAACTTTAAAAGTGACATTAACAAATGTCATTTTGTCTCAAACCCAGAAATATACAATTTACTACAAAAGAGACATGTAAAAGCACCAAATGAAACAAATTAACCCAAAAAGTGTACAAATGTGTCTAAATTGTTGCTTATTAAGTTTCTCTTTATTAACTAATCAATACAGCTGTAAACATTTCATGTTTATTCCACTAAACTGACACATACAAAATGTGTTAACATCATAGCTAACGATGTGTAAAACTATTTTCAAAATGAAAGTATAAAAAACATGTTTTAACTTCATGACTTTGTTTGATCTGTAAAAATCAGAAATTCTCACTCATTAGGACATTGGTGGCTGTTAAGTGAGCTTCAGTCAACATCCTGTTGCCTGCTCCCATATCAATCTGGAGGCAGCTAGCCGTCTGTAGCAGGTTAGTTAATATCTGCAAGGTGTCTGCACTTGGATAGCACCATGTTGTGGTGGCTGATGCCGGTTATTTGTTATTATAGCCAAGAAAGTCAAGGATGGTGTCTTTTTTTTAAATTAGACACCAGCCTGCTCACTTATTGACAAAAAATTCTTCAAATCAATAAATCTAAATGGCTTCCCAATTATAACACAAAGAAGCTTTAAGAGAGACACAACAGTGCAGAACTAATCAGACAGTAGGTGTTTCACAGCATTTAGGTAAAATAGTTCATTTGCAAAAAGTTGTTTACCTTTGCTGCTGTAGCATATTTTGCTTCTGGTACAAGTTTGGATACTGGTAGCCTAGTTGTAGTTGAGCACAACTTTTTTATACTAATAACTGTAATACAATTCATCCTGTTTTATTACTGCACTGCAATACTGGAAAATGAATGCTCCTCATAGCAATTTAGGATTACGTAGGACAATCTTTTCTATAATGAATGCTTTTCTTAGTTGTGACTGTTTTCCCTGTGTAATGTACTTATTTTGCTGTTTTTTCTTTGTCTTTGTGTCTGTGTGTTTTATTTTGTGAGTCGTTTGTATTGTTGCCTGAGCTCTCTTTTCCATGTGATATCCTGAAGTTTATGTATGTATGAACAAGTGCACAGCAGCTACCTGCTATCACATCCAGGGACAGTCTGTCTTGAGTGGCTACAAACTGTCACAGAAGAGAGCTCTCTCTATTCAATTACTGACAAACACGGCTGCCGGTTTTCTTACCAGAAGAAAATCTTGGAGAGGAGATTAGCTGTAGCCGACGGATTATCCTTCGTCTCCTTCCGCAGAGGTTCCATGCCCCCAACACTGAAAGCAACCTGAAGACTTTCTCTGTAGGCTTTGTGTCAGACAGATGTCGATAAAGACTTTACAGAGGAGGACACGCTGAAAGAACAGCTGCTGTAAACTCAAGTGTCTGTCAATATCACACCTTCAGACACTCAGTTGAGGATTACAGTTGAGACTGTCAACCGGCCGCTCTGGTTGTCAAGTGAGCGCAGCGTGGTGTAACCCCGCCCACTGCCCGCCGATTGGTTGACACAAGTTTGCGCCTTCTTCTTTTTCTGTGGTTTTATTAACGGCCTACAAATCAACACTGACGGTGCTTGATGCCACCCATCGTACAAGAGCGTGTAACATATGGCTTTGTGCCACAAAATAAAACACATGACTAAACCTATGACCAGCAACATGTTAAAACACTGAACCCGATTTGTTTTGTTTTGGGGTTTTTTTCATAAACACTAGCAAATTTATTATTCATTCTTTTTATATATATATTTATTTTGTTTGTATTAATTAATTCATTATTATGTATTTTTTATTTTATTTCCTGAGTTCCCTGAGTTTTTTTATTTAGTTTCAGTGATTAATGATTTATTTTATTTGTTTGTTTTTGTTTGTTTGTTCTTAATATGTGAAGCACTTTGTGTTACTTTGCAATGTTCTATACAAAGTTCTATACAAACATTGATGAACTGACTGA
>JANJYQ010085503.1:18656-29624 GCA_024605255.1 Rastrelliger kanagurta | reverse complement strand
GGTTCAGGTCTTTTAGTATGTTATCGGCCATTATTGCGTTATTGGCTCTTACACAAGTTCCTGGGACAATCTGCAAAGTACCCGTTTTGACTCATGTTCCACTGAATTTAATCCATGTACTCACAAGTCCACAGGAGGCAATAAACACTGAATAAAAGCGTATTTGCAGTCATGTAAAGCCTGGTCCGTTACCTACATGTCTTGTACGTGTAATACATTGTACATGGTCAAAAATGTGTTTCAATCCAATTACCAACTAAGTCCTATCAACAAAATGTATGTTAGTGCATTCTGATAACCAACAACACAAAAATTGGAAGTATTTACACTTGTAATCCTCAAAATACACATAAACTCTACATTCACTTTACAGTAGCTGTTGCATCAACATAAATAATGCTAGAAAATATATTATATTACAACAGAAACATTTCACCAAAAATTAGTACGTGCCTAAGTGTTCCTGACAATAGCTAATGAAATTGGCCTTGAAAAGGGTTGAAGATTTGGTGGACTTAGAATATTGGAAGATAAGTGGTCCACTTTTTGCAATTCTCTCTTGAATTGATGAGAGTTGTTGAGAGCACTTAACTTGAAGGAATATAAAGCAATAGATTGTCTAAGTGCGCATAATGTTCTCTCAAATTATCAGTGTTAAACTAACATTATGACAGAAAACAACAGGAATAGAAATTTCTTCTCCCTTTATGTTGGCAACTCAAAGGATGGATAATAGAAAAATGCACCCAAGTCATAGTTTCAAAAAGCAGCAGGAAATCATTCAGTTACACTGTTATTGCATTTTGCTGCAATTTAAGTGCATTTCAAGGTTAGATGATTCATGTTTCTTCTGTTCTCCACAGTGGACCAGATCTATCACCTGGCTTCTCCAGCCTCTCCACCCAACTACATGTATAACCCCATCAAAACCCTCAAGACCAACACCATTGGCACTCTTAACATGCTTGGTGAGTAAATTGATGTTACTTTTTTCATGGAGTTCATACAGTATAAAGGTGGGGTTGTTTTGAAAATCAAAGCTAATGTCCCCAAGTTGTTTGTCTATATTTTTTGTCAAAAACATCACTTAAATCTCATCACATTTAATACAGTTACTTTATTAGCATATCCACTGAACAAAATGTACATCAATTAAGCCCTCAACTACAAAACACAAAGTGATGCAGTCTGTGAGGGAACTAAGAGCACTCATCTTCCTTGATATTATTTTCCATATTATCATTATTTTCCATCAGTGCAACTGCTCCCTCACAGATGGCAAATAATGTGCATCACAGCTCTATCTGTAATGATCATGCCCTGTGTAAATAAAGCCATCATGAAATGTTATGCTAGAGACACCTGCGTTGCAAATCCAAAATCCATTAGTGTAATTAATAGATGAAGCCATGAAGTCACTGGATGTCTGAGGCTATGTTTATATGGAAATGATCTGAACCAAAAATGCAAAAGTGGCGTTTCGTTTCCACTTTTAATTCTGCATTTAGACAGGTGTTTTGGTGGAAAATCTGCATCCAGTCAGACACACAAAAGTGTGTGAAATTTCCTATTTTGATTAGGGTGACCACCTATGTTTGGCCCACGTCAGTGTATCAGGACAATGACAATCTGCTAAGTTTTTGAAAAATAATTCAGAGAGACATTTTGGCTTGACAATTTTAGATTGTATTGCCAATGCACCTTAATAATAATGTAACACACCTAGAGTATACTCAGTTCGTTGTTGAGGGAAAAACAAGTTCATTGTATAGTTTTGTACATTGTGCAGCCTTTGCAGAGGTATGTGCTGCCTGACAGCTTTGTAATGTGTGCATTTATCCAGGTTTTATTGCAGGATTTGATCTTGGACAGGAAGGTTGTTCTTACTGCTTTGTTTGTTTTTAGGCTTGGCCAAACGTGTGGGTGCCAGACTTCTCCTGGCTTCTACTTCTGAGGTTTATGGAGGTAAGAAGGAAGCTTCCTACTCAGTCATTCAAGTGCTCTTTACACAGCCTGAAGTTATGGTTAGCTTTGAGCATTAGGATGCATTAGGACTCTAAATCATTTTCTGTATTCAAACTTTTTTTACCAAACAATCTGAGAAGGAGTCAGAATTGACTACTTGAAATGATTGCTTATCTAAAATATGCAAGTCAGTGAGCCTTTTAGTGGTGTGTACTAGTTGAGATATTTTTCTTTAATCTGCTGGGTACCAAAATGTAGCACAATTGTCTAGACAGACATGGTGTGAAGATGTTAATCTTTCTGTTACAAATATACTAGATAACAAAAAGCGTGCTATTCAAAATGTGATTAGCTTTAAAGTTGTGTCTTGAAATGCTGCCAAAATGTTTGTTCTCCAGACCCTGAGGTACACCCCCAAAATGAAGAGTACTGGGGCCATGTGAATCCTATTGGTCCTCGAGCATGTTACGATGAGGGAAAGCGTGTAGCAGAGACCATGTGTTACGCCTACATGAAGCAGGTATGATCACTGTGACACTCAAGTACACATTTGAAAAATCACAAGCCAGAGACAGGTGATTTTCTTGTCACATAGCTACACTGTTCAGTGTGATTCATGGTCATATTAGTTACAGTGTGACTTCATCATGTGTTGATCTTTATCTTATTTTTTTCATCAGTAAAGTAGTATTAATATTTACAAATAGCATAAATTCATAAATAGAAACTAATAGTATAATTCTACAGTGTAGCCATAAAATGAATAGACAAGATAAATAAAAACAAAATTGAATAAAACATTGTTAGAACACTTCAACACAATTACACTCAACATACAGTTTAGCCTGCTCGGACATCTGTCAACAAAACCAGCCCTATGTCAGCAGCCTCCGGGGAGCTAAGAGGACTGGCTGGAACCAAAGTAATTTTCTTGTAGGATCAAGGGAAAGAGCTTGACTCTTGTTTTTATTGATTAATTGTTTGCACACCCACCATGGCCTCGTCACCAATGAAATTAATTTAAGCCTTGGGATGGTTATCTACTGTAAGGGAATTATCCTGGCTTTCTCTAGAAGGAAAGTACCATGGACCAGTCTTGATCCAGTGAACAGTCATCTACATAGAAATGACACAACTTTCTGAGAGCACTGACTTTTGTTGTCTTCTGCAATTCTTCTGAGAGCTAAACCAGCACAACTTCCTGAAGACATTGTACCAAACAAATGCACTATCATTCCATATTCCTTATAATGTATTTGTGTGTTTTCAGAAGTTACCATTAGGCTACTATAAGAATTGTAAGAATTCATTTGGAGTGAAGTCATTTTTATGGTACATTCCTACTATAACTGTCTGATTAAAACATGCAGGCTCTCCCAGCAATCTAATATTTGGACCTCATAGCAGTTCTTGAATAAATGAGGTTCTTGAAATTGCACAGAGCAAGCATAATATGAACGTAGTACTTTTTTTGGGTTTCTTACACAGTGATGCATTTTGCCATTTTCTTGAGTCTTTGGTCTACTGTTAAATTGTCTTCTGTGGGCAGTGTTTTAGGTGGATTAATTCTGCAAGTCCAATATCTGTATCAGTATGAGTCACTATAACCTCTTGTTAGTAATCCCATGCCTTCAGACTTTCTGATGTAGGAATTTGAAACTGGGATTTCATTTTGACCATAAGCTTCTGACAATGCAATGAATTAATCCTCCTCCTGATGTGACACTTCAAGCCCAGCGATGATGTTAATGATGACATTTTTTTTGTCTTTTTGCATTCAGTATTTTTTGTAGGGCACATTACAAATGTAAAGGTGCTTTAATTCCTCAGTCTAGGAAAACAGCAATCTTAGACCACATCCACATTCACTTTCTGTCTGTATTCTGTATTGTCAGTCATGGTATGCTATTGCCTAATTTGTCACACCAGGTGACCCCTCTCCAAAAGAAAGCAGCATAACAGCCTTGAGTTTGAGTAGTTAATTCAACATGAACAATGAATCACAGGCATTTCTGACCTTGTTGTGTAAGCTAGCAGTTGTTGTGCAGTTAAACTCTGCTTATTATAATGCTTCTACTGCCTATACGGGTAGGAGGAACACTATTAATTCAAGAGATTTGCAACAATTTCCGTGTGCAGTGTTTTTACAATTCAAATGCAGTTTAAACAAACCAAGTAAAAGACTACATGTTGATATAGTCTACAGTGGTGGAAAAAGATTTTAGACACCCTTAAAAATGGGCTGAGAATTACATTTGCCTATATCAACTACAGCTATAAACATGCATGAAAAAGCAAAGAATTACTCAAAAGGTAGAAAGTTGACTAAATAAGACACAAACATGAGCACTGCTTGAAAGTGTGAACCATAATAATAGCAGCTCTTTGCTGCTATTGACACATACCCACAAGATGATCTTGAAGGTATCATCTTGTGGGTGTGTGTCCATGAATAGATGAACTGATGGGCGGTGTGCTGTGAGAGGAATCATAGTGAGCGTAATAAATGTGAACCCACAATATGTTACACCAGCAGTTTACTGTTAGAGTTGAGACAGTCTGCTAGCCCATTGTCTGCACAAACTCATCAAGGGTCACTTGTAATCACTGATCACTAATCCCTAATCTTAATGTCCAGATCTTCCTGTGCAAAGGAGTCTGGAGAATTTTCTCTTGAGTTTCTCTCTCCTATAACACTAGACCTCTTTACAGATCTTGCGCTAGGTAGCGTTGAATTTTTGCCAGTGTTGCGTTACCAATGTTGCAGCTTGTAAAAGCTTGATCATTTTTTTCTGGTATGACTTGATTGACGCCAGCCTTTAATGATCAGATATGACTGACTCCTCTTGCCTTTGCTTTAGGCAGGTGATATTTGTTTATCTGCCTCTTCTTCTCCTGGCCTGCTTTCAATATCCAGCTGTCAGTCATTTATACAGAAAGACAAGGATATCACCTATTCCATCTATTGCTCAGTCATATAATCATAATTCATTAACATTTCAGAAGTGATGAGTATAGGTTATGCAGAGGATGAAAAATCATGTCTTACCTGCTCCTTAGACAGAAGGGGAACATACAGAGAACAAACTTTACAACATTTGATTTTGGATTGTCATGACACATTTTAAGTAAACTCTTACCAGCAATGGAGATCCTGATCCCCAGCATTACTGGACGTTCCTTCTTTTGGTTCTTTGGTCTGTCACTGGTACTGATAATTCATACTATTACATAAAGGTATGCAGTCCTCCATAATTTACACTGACACCTGTTTACTCTTCATTTGTATTATAACAGCAATTATGAAAATTTAGTTTGTCTAATTATTACTTCCCTTGGATGTTTGACCATCACTATGCATAATGATGTATGACTGTAACACTTAAAGGTTGTTCTCACATTCATCTGCAAATTTTTCTAAATCTCATTTAACAAGTGCAAGTAAAACACAAATTGTTATATCACAGTTAGAATGAACCTTTCAGAGAAATAGAAGACAACCTTTAAAATGAAACCTATTTTAATACTCATTTGGATTTTCAATAAGGGAGAAGGATGTATTTTTTAACATCTTAAAGCATGTCTGGAGCACATCTTTAAGGAAGACTATAGAAGGGCTTTAACCACAAAGACACGCACAGCAGCAGATAATTGTGGTCATTATGTGTTATTTTTAGAAACAGCTGTACTGAAATTACTAGACTCACCAGTACTCCTTTATTCATTTTATGCCAAGTGATCATGTTATCATTCTTGTAATTTTAATGAATACGATACAGTAATATTGTTGTATGTAGATGCTTTTACATTAAATGTCAGTTTTAGCATCTCCAACAAGCCTGCATGTACACTCTTGCTCTCGGTCATAAGTCCTCTCTTCCAGATGGAGGCTCAACTATTGAAAACACTGACTCAATATATGTGCAAATATGGATGCTTCAAAGACATGTAACACATGAGATTAAGAATTTTTAATATGTATGGCATACATTCCAGAAAAGAGAAATTCTAGTGGTGTTGCTCTCTGAGGTTAACTATGAACTTTTTTTTTTATGGTAATGAATGTTGACTTGAGGTTGGCTTGTCACATCATTTTGTGCATCCGTGCTGACTGCCAACATTCAACAGGGGTCATGTACAGGCTGCACCTTTTTTTCCTATTAGTTTTCCAGTGTTACTTGTGTTAGATGCAACAGCTGTTATGCTCATACATCTTCATTTAAGTTGACTCAAATGTCAGGCCACCCTTCCAAGCACTTTAGCCAGTGTGTTATAACCACCACACACAGCCAACATACATTCATTTATTTGTGGCAGCCTGCCATGATAAAGCCACAAATTGATTTTCGATTCTTGAAACTGCTCACCCTGGTCTTGCACTCTCTCTCTCTGACATAGTCCAAAACGGACACACCTGTACCAAGTGTTCATCCTCTCTTGACCTCAACTGCCCCCCTCCCCACACAGACACCCTCCTCTGAGCTCTCTCTCTTCTTGCTTTGACCCTATAGTCACTTAAAAGGCATGGTCACACTATATCCACTTAAAACATCAACACATAAAGATCAACCAAAGACTGTAACAACAGGAGACATGGTGCACTTAGGAATATTTACCAATGATCTTAAAAAATAACAATTTTCAAGACATCCAATGTTTAAATAAGATCTTAAAATATATAGAATATTTAATAGTTGAAGTGCACTATGAAGCCTTATACCTACTTCCTTTAGTCTCTGTTCACATAATCAAAACTGGATACAAGCACACATGTTGTCATGCACCTTAGGACAACTTGCCTGCCTAACAAGCAGCAAACAAACATTCACCAAGAAAAGTGCACTGTTAATATCAGCCAATTAGCCGCTCAGTTGTGGCATAAGGAGTACATAAACATACCTGAAAATGTCCCTTTGGATGCATAAAATGCTGGTGTGGTCATTGCTCTTCAAAATCCTTGTCAGTGACACACAGTCTATCCATGGATGATAGCTACAGTGATTTGTTTACTTAGTCTCCAATGAGACTTTAGAAATTCCTACGCCCAGAAAATGAAATGTATTCAGTCATTATTTTAAATTGGTTGAGTACTGAGGGACGGTAATAACCTGAAAAAAAGTCCATTGATCGATTTTTAGATTGACTGAGAATTAATTAATTAATGGCAACTATTTTTATAGTATCAAATATTCTCTGATTTCAGGCTCTCACATTTGAGTATTTGCTGCTTTTATATCACATACGATAGTAAACTGGGCTGTTGAACAAACAAAACAAGCAAATTAAAGTCATCAGGCTGTACTTTGAGAAATTATAAATTGCATTTTACCAAGGTTGAATCTCTACTTCCACTTGTGCACTTTTCAGTTCCAGTATCTATTCAGACATCACAGGTGCAGGTACATTACAAAGAACAACGCAAATCTGCATTGATGTCACATTGCACACATACTGAGTTTGTCGCTGCGTTTAGTTCCTGAAACTGTTTGGTTTAAAAGCCCTATTTTCTGGATGTTAGCTTGATATTTTTTTGCTTACACTTTTCTGTGCATTTCATGTTTTGTTTTATGTTTTTCTTTCTGTCCAATTGAATGTGATGTGGGTGTCCCAAGAGGTCTTCAATGGACAGTAATGGAGATGATGGAGAAATTTCATGTTCCACATATTTGAATTAAATTACTTGAAAGCAATATGGTTTACTTTTAAATTCTATTACATGCCAGTCACAGATTATTAACACAGACACAGGTTTTACAGGAATGTTCAGAAAACTCTGCGCATTCTTCTGTTGTGGTGAGCTGTATTTTACAGAGGTGTAGTACTACAGAAATAGTAAGCAACACCTTTTAAGTTACAGGAGAAAGTGAATTAATTCAGGCTGTTTTTGACACACTGCTTTAAGCCGATTCTTTTCTATAATTAGGATATTGCTGCCAACCTGATCAGTAAGGTGTGTAAACTGTGATGTGTGTAAAAAGTGAATAAATAAACTAACCCCTTCTGGTATGTATATAAGTATACCTGTACACACACACATACACACACATACACCTAAGACCTCTTCATCATGTTGTCCTCATTGTGTCTTTGTTCTTTACCATACTGAATAGATTTGGTGGTTGTGTCCATTGAATTTCATGTTCCACATTTTGAAGAGAACAATCTACATAATTTTCATGTTTTTATTCATGTTATATGACCTATGATGTTTCAACATCCCAACTGAAGTGGTACGCATTGATGCATGAGGCTGACTGAACAAGGCCATGGATTTTTAAAAATTGAGCGCTTTATATATCTGTGAGATCTGTGAGCGTATTCATGATGTAGTTGGCCTGATTTATTAATTCTTTGGGAGTATGTGCCTGCGTTTGTGTAAGTTCCCATACAAAGAGTTCAACTTGAACATTTATTGGTCAAAATCCTCATTTATTTATTGAAATTGGCACAACAAAGCAGAAAAAAAACCCAAAAAACATAAGATAATTTGCCAAAGAGGTTCAACCAGACTTTTTTGCAGGACATATGACTAATGTCTCTTAACAAATGGTGCATATGTTTTGTCTGGTATATTTTGTTATACATGCTGCTAATATTTGACTGAGATCAGGGTGTCATGTTATTAACTTGTGCTACACATTTGTAGCTGGGCACATATAGCAATCTGCCAACTTTATACAGCATGCAATAACTAATTTATTAGTGTCATCCAGATTGCAGTAATTATCTCATAATAAACTGCCATTTCTATGTGCAGGACATATTAATCTGTGTTTGCCTATCACATCATGAATACATTTACATTTGTGAATACATTTCTATGCATGAATAATAAAAAGTGCCCCTAATACCTGTTCATATTTCACCTGTTCAATACATTATGTAACCCATAGACAAAATGTATAAAAGACCACAGACCTTACCTTATCAAACAATTACTCATACAGGGAGGAAGCAAGGATAATAAGATAAATAATGAAAATAAAAATAAACAATAAAAACCCAGGAACAGCAAAATTCATAAATTTCTAGTGATTTCACCCACTTTCCATTTCTTTGTTCGCAGGAAGGTGTAGAGGTGAGAGTGGCAAGAATCTTCAACACGTTTGGCTCCCGAATGCACATGAATGATGGACGCGTTGTTAGCAACTTCATCCTGCAAGCTCTTCAGGGAGAACCCCTTACTGTATGAATTTTAAGTTTTCTACTGATCAGCTGCTTTCACCAGTGCTCAAACAAACTTCTGCACATGTTAGAATCTTTGTTTTTCAGTGCTAGCTATGTGATGATGTACAATTTGGACTAGCATCTGTGAGATGATATGAATGAAGGTGTGCTTCATGAGTTGTATTTGATATTTTTTAAAAATGGTTTAAGAGCAAATTATTTGGATGCATAAAATATACAATAATGTTAGATTTGAAGAAGCAGTACTGTACATGACAACTACTAAGACTTTTACTGTAGTTTTTGCATTCTTACTCTTGCTTTGATTATAAACCTGATCAAGTCAACAGTAATTGACATGGACTAGTAATTAAAAACTTTGACTCATTTTGCAGCATAGAAATGTACCTTCGATATGTGAATTATACAGAAATGATAACAAATCACTTCTTGCTGTTCTAGGTATATGGTACTGGTTCCCAAACAAGAGCCTTTCAGTATGTAAGGTAAGAAACGGAGCATGTTTTGACAGGTCTCCTGCAATGCTTCATTCTTCTGTTCAATCTGTCACTAAGTCTTTGTCATAGGGCATCTTTAATCTTAGTGTCTTAACACCAGTTGGAAAACAAGTAACTTCAATTCATCAATAGTGTTAATTAAACTTAAGTAAGAATGGTTTTGTCATTTCATTACACAGTATATATGTAGTTGTTATTTTTATTGTTTTATTAATTTGGAATCTCTCCACAGAGACCAGCTTGATACTTTATATCTGACTAATATTTAAAAAATTATGTTGGATATCTATACTGATATGGACAGGGCCATCCCTGCTGGGTGATAGGGCATACATGTCTGTCTGCAAAATGTGGTGGAGCATTAAGTCCATGGTATAACAACCGCACCTGCACACTGACTACAAGAATTCACTTACAGGCAGAGGTCTGTGTTTGACTATTAGTAGAGCAAACAATTGCAACAATAGCAAAAATCATTCACATAGTGATCCACAGTGCTGAGCGGTGAACACAGGGCCCACTACAGGATGTCGCGTTCTCAGACCACCCTCATGAAGTCTGTTTCTGATTGTTTGGCCAGAGACATTCATACCTGTGGTCTGCTGGAGGTCATTCTGTAGGGCTCAGGCAGTGCTCAACCTGTTCTTCCTTGCACAAAGGTGCAAATATCGGTCTTACTGATAGGTTGAGGACCTACTACAGTCCTGTCCAGCTCTCATAATTCTACAGTTACAATTTGTGCAACTTCCTTAGGGTTAAGGTTGCCACTATAGTTCACCTGTTGTTATTTCCATCAAGACCAGTACAGCTGTACAGCCTCTGCTACCTAGCTGACCAGATCATTATCAGAGAAGTGCAATTGACCTCATGCCATACCTTGATTAAAAAAGTGTCCCTTTAATTTTTTTGAGCAGTGTAGTAACATTTACTAGTTTCAAGGCTTTGACTTTGGGTCTTTGAGCAGATAGTCAAGGATTTGGCTTTTTGTTAAGTTATAACTCAATACCTGTTGTTATGCAAACATGGGACAACTTAAAGAAAAAAACTTGAATGAGTGGAGAAACAAGTAATTAACATCCAGTTTGAGTGACTTTGAAAGAGGGACATTAGTCACAAACACTGCTCAGTTTGCTGATGTTTCAACAAGAACAGCAGCACAAGTGATCTATGCATTTCTGTGGAAAATACATAACTAAATAGAATCAAAAATTGTGGTTGACAGTGCACATTTGCACTGTAGTGCCCATGCTCTACAAAAGCAGAAGAGCAACTCTTTAGGTGACTGAGAATGTCAGTGCAGTATACTGTATGATCAGAA
>JANJYQ010085503.1:1560-13438 GCA_024605255.1 Rastrelliger kanagurta | reverse complement strand
AACTCTTTCAGTCTCTTTCAAAAGATGACGTCGCCTCACATTGGAGCTGCAGCTGCACTGTGGGCTTCCTCAGCAGAGCTTGCATTGTTGGAAGGACAAGCCTGAATCAGAAACAGGAATTTAAGAGAAAAAAAATCTCAAACCCAACCAACATTTTTTTCTTGTTTTGTTTTTGTTTTTTTTGTGGATTTGTGCTTTTGCTATTTAAATTGCTGACATGAGAATCTTGCAAACAGCTCGTACAGTGCTTTGTGTTTATTTTTATAGTTTCATGGTAGTTTGTCTCTGTAGAGCAGGGGTCGGGAACCTTTTTGCCTGGAGAGCCACTGTAACCTTTTTTTTTTTTTTTAATCTCAGAAGAACCACGTAAAGATGGTTACAAAAAGCTTGGATATTTACAGTTACTTTTATTCAACGTTTTTTAAGTAGGCTACATTTTCATGTTTTTCCATGTAGGCTAAGCACCAGCCCCCAAATTAACATCATCATCAACAGTAACATCAAAATTAACAACACAAAACTTATCATTGACATGCCATTGATATGAATATTAGCCTACCAGAGACCTTTTTCAGAAGCCGTTGGCAGGCCTTACTTCGGCTATCTCCCGCAGGATATTTCCCTGTAAATGATGCATGGTGGGTGTCTAAGTGGCGTTTAATATTGCATCGTTTCATTGACGCAATTTCGTCATTACATAACAAACAGGTCACAGCACCAGCTCTTTCCAAAAATGCAAAATTATCTGTCCACTCAGACTGAAAGCAGGTTTTCTCTTTGGTTTTTTTTCTTTTCCAACATTTTTCATATCTACAACGAGTGCACACATGGATAACAAATTAACAAGTTTTCTCATTGACGGAAATAGAGGAAAACCGTTGCTTTGTTTGATGTTGTCACAGCAACAAGCAGCCTCTGCAGGGTTATGGAGTTAATTGAGGTGGAAAGTGAAATTAAATCATATGCATTTGCCTCTAAGCCTAGCCATTTTAATATTAGTAGTAATAACTGTTGTTTTAGCCAGATTTCTTTATTTAAAAATTTTTTTTGCCCCGGCCGTGCAGCAAAAGAGCCACCGGTGGCTCGCGAGCCCCAGGTTCCCGACCCATGCTGTTGATGAACTACCTGACTATGTTTTTCCTTTGGATGTTTTGTCCTCCTATCAGTGGCTTATCAGCACCCTGTTGGCTGTTAGTGCAGCACATTGAAGAAATGGATAAATCCTCCAGAAAGATAATCAAGTCATTACCTGTTTATCAAGACTGCGTTGTGTTCTACATTGTGAAATCTCATATCAGGATGTGCATTATCAATTTCAGGTGAAGATGATATTTTAATAAAATATTTTGTGTATGATAAAATTAGGGAAGAAGACATTTCTGTGTACAGTACGTGACACATTTCTACAAAAACGGGACTCAGGCAATATGGAGCCAAGTATCTTTATTTTGTGAAGTGATAAAACAAGATTATGATTATTTCATACAAATCAGCTGCCTCAAAGCTTTACTGGAAAAACAGAGGCCATGTTTAATGAGAGCAAAAACACATTTCTGTGTTTTCTAACCAGCATGTAAAGATGGAGAGAAATAGCTGTGTATGGGTTATACCCCCAGGTCTAACCAATCAAGATGAAGAAGCCAGAGCAGCTGTGGCATACTTGGATGTTGACAGCTGTGTGACAGGTGTAAAACTACAGACTATCACATGCTGTGTGGAGGAGGTTGAAGAACAAACAAAGCCCTTCAACCATTGTGTGTGAGACTGGAGTTAATAATAGTCATAGTTGACATTAGCCCCGTGTCTGTACGATGAAGAGTCACGTGGTGCGATTGGAGAATTTTCATCATAGTGGTGCTGACGCCCTTGGTCATTGGAGCGTGCATGGTCCATCCAGTACGATAGGTCAGCTTCCAGCCTCTGGTGAGGAAAAACACCACAGACTTGTTGGGAAACTCAGCTTCAACAACACAGATGATAAGGTGTTCACTGAGACTGGCAGCACACGCAGCTGTGGCAAATAAACATGCATGAAAGGCAAACATTGAAAAGGCCAATGCTTTGACAGCTTTGACCTTTTAAGGAAGCAACAGCAAATGGCATACACTCTTAAGTGTCATGCATGCTGTTTGAGATACTGCTGTACTGGCTGAAACGCAAATGCTTTCAGCTGTCAATACTAGTGGTGGTCAGGGGTTATTTTGTGCACAGCCTTTTTTTCTGCTCTTGTGATCCGCTCCTTGCTATCCCTGATGAATTCAACTTGGCAGCCACTGACCTGAAAGAAAACTCAAAACTAGCTTTGTAAGAGGAGATATACTTGTGTTTGAGAGGGAATTCATGTATTGCCATGCATTCAGCTCCACGTTTGTATTTATTCATTCAGTCAATGACATTGTGAGGGTTTATTTTTTAGACATCAGACCAGAGTACAGCTTGCGCTACCTTTGTCACTCAACATTTGTGCTTCACATGGCTGAAGTATATAAAATCCAGATAAAGTTTTTTATCTGTTTTGTGTTTCGTATTTATGTTTTTTGTAAGTTTCCTCTTTTGTCAGGTTTCAAATGCAGTTTTTCTCAATAAAATGAAATGTTCATGACTAAAGGAATTAAAATTTTGAAAAAGCATTCTCAGATAACACTGAAATACTCTCCTAAGGACTGCATGGGTGTGGTTTGATAAGATTTACATGACAGTTGCCTGGCAACACATACAGTTGTCATCAAAGGGTAATTTAAATATTGCTGTGTTCTGGTTGGTGCACAGACAAATATGACATCACTTTTCCTATTCATTCCCTAACCACCTTAAAACGGTGAGATCAGAACAGACAAGATGTATTTTTTCTTTAATCATTTAGACCTGGAAGGACATTTAAATGGGCAATCCACCTGTGACTGCCACCAAGTTGAGGATCCAGCGTGTTTCCAGTTTCAAACGTAATAGGCAGAAATTGTCGGCCTTTGCTGCTTTGTTCTGTCAACCCAGCTTTAAAAACTAAATCCTTTAAGCCGTCTTTTAATGTAAAAATTCAAGTCAACCCTATCACACTATGATGCAGAAAAGTATTTTTATAATATACATATAAATATAATTAGAAGCACATACCTTCTAATATATACGTCTGTGGTCAGTCTGATGTCAAAAAAGGTGACTGAAGTGTGTTTTTGGTAAGAGTAAGACTGATAACAGAAAGTGTCTGTGTTTGTTTCAAAAGATAAGACTATCTGCTTTTTAAAATGTGCATTAGTTTTGTCATGTCAAGAGTTCTAGTGAATAGTAACATCTGTTTTGTTACTGTTGCAAGGCATTATGAGTTCAATGGAAACTTGCAAAAGCTATAACAGAACTAAACTCACCTGTTCATCATAGCCCATGTACATAAACTGCATAATCCACTGCTGTACATCTGGTCTACTGCGATCCCAGATGTTCCTTTTGGTCCTGCTTAGCTTTGCCAGGAACTCCTGAGCTTTGGAAGAAGGGACAGCGATGGAGGACTTTGAGGAGGCAGTACCAGTTCCTGCCACTGGATGGAGACATTAAGGACAGAGGGATGGATGGTTACTTATTCCAGGTGACGATTGTATCAACTGTATGATAAAACTGTGTATAGTACCATCTCTTTTCCTTAAGAGCCTGTGCAAGCTGTTTCCGTCACTGGATACATCTGTGAAAGAGAGTGATCTGAGACTTAATGAGTAAAAGTTGTAGGTTTTTGTTAGTAAAGGTAAAGTATAACATCTGAAGTTGCTTTTTAATTGGACAACCCTAAAGACAAAATTGTATATAACATGTGATGCATATATCATGTTCTGCTTAGCTTTCAATAGCTTTCACCTCCCACCCCTATTTCAGTTGTATGGATGAGTTTCTTTTCTGCTTTCATTTATAGATGCAAATGTGTTCCCCACTCACATCCCAGGAAATTAGCTTTTGGAGTTTTTTGCATTTGTGATGGCAACTCCCTTCCTGTTTTTGTCTCCTTTTGGAGCAATGGATCTATACACTGTGTGACAAATGGTAAGTATGCATTAGATATCTTGTCTTTTTATGCAGACTGAAGTGGCAATTGTTTCTGTACCATTACCAAGTTTCCTCCCAACGTCTTTGCCAGCATTTCCATAAGTCTATGAGATTGTATTACATCTCTGTTCTTGAAAAGCTGAAGCATATTACTAGTGTTTTTCTAAGTTGCCTCAAAATATAGAAAGACATCTAGTCGGTATCTACAGTTAAAATCTGTTTTTGCTTCAGTGCAAACTCTTTTCAGCTGGAGAAAATTGCTTGCACATGTTTTTCTCTAGTTTATTTGCCTCTAGTGATGCAAATGAACCTAAAACAACAGATTCCAGCATACTTTTTCTCATTACTTTGGCTGTGTCCACAGCATGTACACTGACTCATTCTTCCTAGATCTTTGTCTATGAAGTTTTTTTTAAACTTCTCTCCCACCTACATTCATTCATTCCTACTGTATATTCTCTCAAAGCCATCATTAAAAAGCAGGAGACTTTGTGACATCTGGATATTTCATCATGTAAAAGTAACAAAGATGTCAGAGGGCAGACCAACATTGCAAATCATTAAGAGGTGTGGAAATGCTTTGCTCAAAGAGTGCATTTGAAGGTGTCTCTAAGGAAGACAAATGTTTGCACAGTTATGATTCACTTTTTGAAAAATACATCTATAGGTTCCCCATTTGTATACCTGGCTTCCTCTGTTCAGTGTTAAAAAGGTGGAGAAGAAGAGACAAAGTTATTAGAAGGCAGATTCAGTTGTGCTGGCAGTGGTTTTTTTTTTCAGAACTTGTTCAGTGTTGCTAGATGAAACAGAGATGGACAGTAGGCGGCTATCTGCACGTCATATGAAACTGTGTTGACTCTGTGATGTCATATAACATATATGGATTAAAAATCTCAATGTCTGTTAAGTAGAGCCCTGTGGCACGCAAGTGGTAACGCAGGGATCAGATGAATGATAACCCAACTAAAAAATCATCTGTGAGGCATGTCCTGAAACATCTTGTGATGCAACTTTGCAGCTGTGGCGACTACATACTGGAAAGTTTTGCGGTCAGTTATTTGACTTCAGAAGTTTAACTCCAGCTGTTGGAAAGTGTATGAGCCTTTCTTATTACTATTAAATAGATTAGTGTTAGAGCTTCTTAAGTTTTATTGCATGTTTTATTCCATTTATCTTTACATAGATGGTTAAGTTAGGTAGTCAGGTTTAGTATTGTATTTTTTATCTTTACATAGCTGCCAACTACTTTACAAAACATGCACTTTATACTTTACAGTATAACTTTGACTATTATAAAAATATAATATAAATAAAAGTGATAGATTTTCCATCTCAAGTAAGTTTGGTGCATGCTCAGTTTCCCATCTGGTTTAAATTAATAAAATAGAACTGTAGCGAAATGTATACAAATATGTGCTAAGCTTCAAAAAAGAAATTTGTTTTTCTTCAAACTTTTTATTAGAAAGGCTCCTCTTGCCTTTTCATGTTTTCCAAGACGAAGGATTTTCCGAAAAACAAGCAGTTAATCATTGGACAGATGCAGGTGAGAAAAGTGTGCATGCGTGAGCAAAGCAGAGCAAAAAGAGACAAAACGCAACAAAAAGAAAAGAGACTGAGCTCACCTCTAGCAGCCAACAGAGTCAGCAATGCAACTACCCCCACTAGCCTCAAACAGAGCTGCTGAGATGCCATCATTCCCCCAACCACTCAGAGTCTTTAAAGCCGTGCGTGAAGTGCTGCACAACCAGAGGGAAGAGTGGGCGGCAACCTAGACTTTCCAAGTGGAAATTGGCCTACAGCATTGGAATGTCGTTTACCTCCCTGCCTACAGAAACAAGAGTGCAACTGAAAGATTTTCCACTCTTAAATGAATTTTCATGTGTGTCTCAGGTACTTTTCCACGCTGTATAGAGAAGAGGAGGAAGAAAGTACCTGAATGTGGTTCAAAATGCAGAGAGAAATATTCAAGACATCAAAACATTGTAGTTTAGACTTCTTGAAGCAATTCACTGAAGTAGAAATAGGTTATTTAAAAAAATATTGTTTTCACTTAATGAGAAATATGATTGCAGTGTCCAAGGTGATACAGAGTTAAGTGTTGACAATTATTCAAGCTCTCTAGATTGATATGCATGAATGTACCCCAGGAGAAATCTGGGCAGTTACAAGTGAGAAAGAAGGCGACCAGATAAAGACATAAGGATCCCTCTTTTCTTCTTCTTCTTCTTCTTCTTTTTTAAAATAACATTCTCTGCCTACTAGTTGTATGAGAGGCTGAGTGAATGTCTAGAATTTAAAATAGGTGCAATTCACCTAACTATAGCAGTGAGAAAGTGTGATACTAAAGATGAAATTCGTTGCACACAGCATGAAGTGGAAGCACTTATTCTAACTGTATTTAGCTTTTCACAACCGAAGCTCCAGCCAAATCTGTCCCCTTGAGTTATTAAACCAGAAAGATAACACCTCTCCTCCTAATGATTTCCTCTTGATACATGACCTAAGCCCTTATGATTGAATGTACATCAATGAGCATTAATAAAAGTACTAGACTAATCATATAGTTAATCAACACAAATTTATCTTCAGAAAAATGTTGATAATCAGGTCTGATATGTTTTTTTTCCACAGAAAGTTGGATTGCTACTAGTGTATGTGCACTGGAAGCTTCAAGTTTTCATCTCACTTATGTAAGCTGCATATTGGACCATGATTGACTTCCCATTCATCACTAAAATCATGCTTGTAAGTACGTGTCTTAAACTGGGCCTTAAGGCGAGCACAGAGAAGCAGATGGATGTGAAAACAGCCTTCTAGCAGAAAACTCTGCACATACATCATCTGCACATTGAAGGTCAAATGTCACAGTGAGGTTACAATGAGTAGAACACATTTTTGAGAGGATGGGAATTTAAAATCATTTTTCAAGCAAAACTGACAAAGGATTAACCGATTCCATATTCTCAGAATATTTGCTGCTTTTCTTTCTTTTCTATGATGATAAGCTGCACATTTTTAGTGTTTTGACTTTTGATCATAAACAAGACAAACTTTGTAGATGTCAGATTGCATTATGGGAAAGTGTGAGGAGCATTTTTCATTATTTTCTGATAATTTGTGGAACAAAGATTTCAGCAGATTAATCAATAATAAAAATCATCAATAGTTGGAATTAACCAATGACTGACTGGTGTGTTTGACAGACAAATTAATAATAACATCTATGGTAGCAGAATGAATGATAGTTACTTTATAGAGGTTTCATTCATACATTCACATTTGACTAGGTTTGAACTTGGAATATGATGAAGGTGCGTGTGTGTGTGTCAGTCAGAGAAGGAAAGTGTTTGGTTTTGGGCTACAAATAGTCTCTGTGTGTCTCACAGGTAGAACTGGAATGCAGGAATTCAGAAACTGGCAGGCGACTGCAGTACTTTCATGATGCATTTGGAGAGAACACTGGGCGAGCAACAAAATAAGAGGCAGAAAGGCAGGCGCTGCATGCTGGGGAATGAGCAGAAGAATACATTTAATGAAAGGGTTAGAGGGTTAATTGTGAACTTTTTGCTTCCCTTATTTTCTCATTCAGGTTCTTTAATGTGGCTAGAGCCTCTTCATAAAGCCTGCATTTTGTTGTTGTGTTGTAAAGCTCATTGAAAGGCACAGGCTCCCGCTCTCAGTGCAGACATGCCTGTAGATAAGATTTCCCACTGTGTTCCTATTCATCCAAAGCATCAGACGCTGAGTTCCTGACTTCAACTTGCAGTCAAGCTTATCAAAAGCTCACTGTCCTCAGGCAAGCACTTCCATTTGAGATGGAAAACAAATTTACTAAAGGGAAAACAGATGTCCATGGGTTCAAATATTCTGAGATTGAGTTTCAAAAAATCTGTGCTTGAAAGTCTGAAAAAACACAGACATACATACTGATTAGTCACAACTCCCTCTGGTGTCATTTGTGATTCTCGAGCATGGGGGAGATTAGAAGAGAAGAGGATAAGAACAAGGGGGTGAAAAGACACGAAGAAGAGTCAGAAGATGATGTTTCTGACAGAATGATGAATTAGGAAAAACACTCATCTGACATCCAGTTTGATCTTCCCAACCAAATGTACCACATACTCATAAGCTTTGGCATATGTGGACACAGTGACTCTGATTCAACTACAAGGCTTTCTTTTTACTTTTTATTTGGTCATAGATCCATGAAATGAGCACTTCTATGCCAGAACGTTCTTGGACAAAGATAAAGTAGAATAAGGTAATCCTCTCATTTATATCAGTGTGTTGTTTATTCTAAGGCATTTGGAACATCAGAAATATATGTTGAACTCCTTCCTTTGTTGTTCCTCTTCTATCCCCATCCCCTCTCTTCATGCTTCACTTGACAATTGGTGTGTTGTGAACTGAGACGGATTCATTTCAGTGACACCTTTGCAAACACAGACCCCATCCCATGTATCCCTCAAAGCTCATACACAACACTCTCAACTCAAAAAACACATGCCAAAGTCAGAATCAAACTGCAGGGAAAAACAGTTTTGATTGCTGTCCTTCTATAACCTAAAAGACATGCAGATGTGCATTTTTTCACTATTCCTTTAATCCAGATGTCTTATTTGGGGAAATAAGTTCAATAAGGAGAGATCAACTGGAAATGTAAAACAATATTTATTGTTGTTAGCAAAAGGAGTCCATTGATATGAAGAATTTTTATAAAGCCCATATGAAATTGGACAGGATCCCTCTGGATCCTAGATGCTGGTGGTGGTGGTGGAGCAGAGCTAGCAAGTGGTAACCTTTGGGTGAGTCTCCCTGGCGACAACAGAGGTCATGGCAGCGATGCAGAAGAGGTGGGTTGCACAATATTAGTTCTGAAAGATAGAAAGGCAGAATGGCAGCGATATTTAAAGAACAGAATCCTAAATCATCACATAAAGCATGAATTTTTGTCCTTACTTGGCTCATTCTTTATAGTTTATTTCCTGATCCAAATACCTTCATCAAATAAACTCAGTTTGTGGTAAAATATGAGACTCTTTTTTTTTTTTTTAATATGGTCATAAATAATGAAAAAGAAACATTTGACAGAACGAAATATCATTGTAACAAAATCTGTGTTTAGAAATTCACAAAACTACTATTTATTATTTGAAATGTAATCATCAAAATGTTTCAAAGGTGACATATTCCAGTCGTCAGAATTTTAAATCTCTTATCTGCACCCTGTGTCACTGCTGCCTCACTCCTGAAGTTGATAATCAGACTCAGGACTATCGTAGCCCAACTCGCTGCTGATGGGGAAGTGAGCCCAGAAGGTGTGAGCTAGGTCCTGCATCCCATCATAAGCTGCCTGGGCTCGTAGCTCCTCCAACCATCCAAAGAAATCTGACGACCAAAGGCCCCAGTACGGCAAGCTTCGTTTCTCCCTCTCCCCGCTCCTGACAGTTACGTCGCTCTCCTCAGCTCCTGTTAGAAGAGACAGTCAGAAAGAGGTGTGAAAATTACTTTGCACTTTGTCTGTCATTTCAAAATTGCTGTTGTACATTATCATGACAAGTCCGTTTCTTTGTAACACCATATATGAGCCACTGACATACCTGTAGAAGGTACGGAGCCAAGCACAAGATAAAAGAGTAGCACAGACACAGACAGATGATGCATGATTTCAGGAACGACTGGACGACTAAACATAAAAGGGCACAAGTCATTCAATTCAGTCTTTACAAGAAAAATATATGTATTCAGGTACAATATGGGGCACTTTTCTCTTCTAACAGCAGCATTTCAAAAGATGTAATGCAATGTAATTTCTATAATATACTTTCAGGAGAGTATGCTCTGAAAATTGTGCAAGCTACAGAATAAGTGTGTCCATAAAAAAGAAGGAAAAACCTCCCATGTGTCACCTCTCATTCATCATAAAATATCTCTTACCAGATCAGCAGCAGATAATCCTCACAGACCTGTTCCTTGTCCTTCTTTCTCAGACTGATCTCAGGATGACTCACTGCATCTTGATTAGAAGTAAAAGCTGACATGTTTGTTTTTCACATTTTCCCTCTTTACACTTGACTGTCTCCAAAGGACGTCAGAGAGTCTCTTTCACACCTCTGACATCTGTTTGCTTTATTTAGAGGACTGATACAGCAATATAATTTTAGCCATAAAGTATATTGAAAAAGTGTTCTTAAGTGTTTTTTTTTCAGGTTTAGTATGGATCACTGGCATCTAGTTAACATTGGTTGGATTGGCCCAAATTAAGAAAAAAAGGGTATTTATTAAAGCAAGATCTAAACAAAACTATTGGATATAGATAAATAAAATTATGATAATATGAATACAACAGGCAAATGATCAAAAGAAGAAATGTAAGAAATGTAGGCTATGTTTCAATACCCCATGTAATGACTGTCTGTGAATTGTTAAAATTGAGGATGGCATTTTCTAATAAATGTTATGCAAAACATAGACAAACAAGGACATCTAAAAAAAAAAAAAAAATCTTCAACTGTGGTTCAGGAGAAAGAACAGGTCATCCACTAATCAAAAGATCAATAGTTTGATTCCAGACTCCTCCGGTCCACAGGTCGAGGTGTCCTTTGGCAAGATACTGAACCCCAAATTGCTCCTGACGACTGTGTTATCAGTGATTAGATCCTTCTGATAAGCATGTTGGCAGCTTCCACAGAAGCCTCTGCTATCGGTATATGAATATGTGTCAATGGGTGAACATGGTTTGTAGTGTAAAAGCAATTTGAGTGATCTGAAGACTTTACCACTTACTATCATTAAAACTAGATATAAGAATTATCCTGTCATAGGCAATACAAGGTTGGTGTTGTCCTTAAAGGGATCGATAGATAGTCAGTGACGGACTACTGCAAAGATAAGTATTCAAAGTTTACAAAAGTCTTGAAAAGAACAAGTGAAATCATAAGAGGAGGTACCTTTTATTTGATCTTGTCTATAGAAGCACAAAAAAATCAATTGACTATGTTGGAGATAAAGCCCTTTATGTAAAAGCTCAAAAGTGGTATCTTTATGAATTCAGAACCTGAACGAACAGGAAATTATCATGGATTGCCACATTGTGCAAAATCTATATTGAACATTTTGCAGTGTTGCCACAAATATCAGAAGCTCAGCATGAGATTTTTCTGCCTGGTATTGCCTCGTAGTAATATAGATTTTTTTTTTTCTGGAGGTAAGATGGAGAAAAGGAGAGCTAAGGCTGAGGGAAGAGTGAGAGTGTGGATGAAAAGAATGTACCAGACAGTTTTCACACCTGGTATCCAGACAGTCTGGACATTCAGCCACAGGGCGTAAAGTTAGTCTTTTGGGTTTTTTTGACCATCCATTTATCTGTTCAGTGGGTGTTTATTACTCTCTGAGGACACCAACAGAGAGAGGAGGTTAGCCAGTTAAAATAACATGGCAGATGAAATATGAGTAATTTTTTATTTTTTTATTTTTTGGTGCTGTGCATGGAGATCAACCACGTGTTTTTTATGTTTGAATACTTTGAAGACTTCTCTACCTTTTCTATAGCACTCAGCCCATTCATTACCACTGAAGATGTCCATACTATTTTCTTTTAATTAAAAAAAAAGGCGGCTAAACTGAAACAGCTTGACACATTTTTAGAAATGTTACTCAAATGGCTGTTAACAGTTGACTGTGTGGGGACCTTTCCAGCTCTGGATTAGTTATTAATTTAATTTGGCTTTTTTTTTTTTTTTTAACCAGTTGAGCCTCATTGAGTTTGGCTGAGTTGAAGAAAAATATGAAGAGACAGAAACTATATTATGAATATTTTGTGAATAACATTACCATAGAAACAACCACA
>JANJYQ010085472.1:16819-36559 GCA_024605255.1 Rastrelliger kanagurta | reverse complement strand
GAAACCTTTGAAAAAAGTTAAAATACAACTTCAGATTGTAGGAAATTATGCCACTTTCTCTGTCGCTGTTGAATTTAGCCCAGTGGATAGTATCAAAAATGAATCTGAGAGAGAAGAAGAGCAACAGTGAAAGAAGAAGAAGAGTGAATGAGGGAGAGGAATAGAGGGGAGGATCAGAGAGGTGAAGTGAAAAGGAGGGAGGAGTAGGTAGTCTCTATCAGAAGTTGTAATGCTGCTTTGTTTTGCCCACAATAAAGTCTCCTACATGTTGGCCTACAGCACAACACACAGTGGAGAGAAACGAGGCAAACAGAACATCGCAAAAGACGCTTTGCATTCTTTCGCTTTTGTACTTGCAGACTGTTCGTGAAAGAGCAACAGACACAAAATAGGGAACAAAGGTGGGGGCAGCGTGGACGAAGGCACTATTACTGACATCCCCAGCACTTTGAACAACTTGTCAGCGTAGACACTGAAGTGACTGCATTCTGTCACATTTGTGTACAAACCCCCTTGAAAGGGCTTGCTGACCTGCCCATATCCCTTTATTGGGGTTCAAACGGCAAGAGGCATTCATTGTGTCTGGGAGAGTTCATTAAATTCATTGGTTTGACCTGTTATTTCTAGGCCAAAAGTCTGCTGATTTGGAAAAATGTGAGTCAACCATACGTAATAGCCTACTGACCTTCGCAGGGTAACAAACCCCTTTGAAGAGCATTTCAAGGCTTTTATGAATAGGGTCAAAGGGAAAGTTTGAGACATATCTATACCAGAACCAATGGATTTACATCAAAAGGGAATTTGAAATAATCCAAAGATATTTAGACTTCTAATCGCTCTATGGAGTTTTTTTTCTAAAAAATAGTTTGAACAAACATCCAACATCAAATTATCTTACATTCATGAGTAAAGTGTGAGGATTGATGTAATGTGTGATAGAAGACACAGCTGGAGAATTGGTAGTTGACAAAAGTTTTTGTGTGAGTATGACAGATATTGGACAGTAAATGGTATTGGGTGATATTTTTTGTATTTGTACTGCATTGTATTTTTTTGTGTTAGGACAGCTGGACTGTCAGGTTTGGATCAATTTCCCATTTGTTAAGTTTGTTACAAGGTTATAAAAGGAATCACAAATACTTGAAGAGGAATGCCAGTGTGATTTTTAGAGGTAACTGTACTAAAATGTACAACCACATATTTGAGAAGCAGGTTGACAATTCAGAAGCTAAATGTGTAGAAGTAACTGAAAGGTAGTGTTTTTATGTTTGTTTGGTTTTTTTGTGTAGTGCTATCATGCATGCTCATCATATAAATGCGGAAAAAAATATGTTTCAAATAAAGTAAATATGCATAGGTAAAGAAAATTATTGATATAAGAAAGGTCAAGAATGTAACTAACAACCCATATATGTTTTTAGGGTGCAGACAAAAATTACTTTTGTGAATAATTAAATGTTCAGAATACTGCATAATGGTATTTAGATTGTTTATACTAAAATGCGAGATATTCTAAGTTATTGCTATATCTGACAGTCAACCAGGCCAAAAACTAATATTTAAAGCCAATAAAATTGACTAATTAAGAGATACTGCTACTACTAGATTTGCTGTTCAGTTTGACCAGATCAGAAGCATAGTGAGTTCAAATATATTACAACATAAACATTTTTCATTTCTTTTTGGCAGTACCCTCTGCTAGTGAGCAGTCGAGGACCAGGAGACTTGAGGTGAGAACTCCGACCAGAAATGTCATTTTGAATTGCATGACACATTTGATCTGCACTATAGCTTACTAAGTAGTTGCATCTCTAGATTTGTTAGTTCCTAATTGATCAATGGCAGCTGGTGAACGAAAAGAGAAACTGTCCTTAGACACAAGCTAGTTGGTTGAAAAACAATCTTCTCTCTCAGACTGTTGACTTTATGATTACTGAGGGATCCTCTATTCACAACAAGCTCTCTGTCGGATATCAGTAGTTTAATTTAAAATGAAATGCTCATTAAAATATATTTAGCCACATCAAGACTGTAAGGCCAATCTCAGAGACAGGCATAGCTGTGCGGACGCACCTAGCAACTGCACTTGACCTGGACTCAAACCCATCAGAATGGCAGACTGAGCCATAAATTCAGCTTGCCAGATTAACCATTAGGGGGAGAAAACATATTTAAAAAATATTGTGAAATGCAACTTGTGAAGGAAAAAAGTTTGAATGAACCAAACTTTTGTCAGTCACAGCCATCCATTGTTTGCCTGTTTTAGAAACAGTTTTATTATTTGCAAAAGTATATGCTCATACGGTCTATATGTTTTGTATATGCTGATTTTTTTTAAGAATTTAGGTTCATTACCATTTGCCTGTCATTTTAAACATTGCATTTTTGCATGGAAACTTCAGCAAATAAAGTCAAATACAAATGTGTTTCAATTTTGTAAAAGTTCAATTTTCACACAGCTGACAGCAGAGGTGACATTTCTGTGCTCGCACCATGATTCCCTTGCACTGCAGTGACTGTGGGTCCATCACGGAGGTTGCTAGGAGACTTTTTAGGAGCCATCTCTGTGAGACACGGCTCAAAACTTGGCAAGTGTCAGCATGACGTATGATGCATCATTTGTCATATTCACACCGCAGAGATGTTTCAATGTGCAGTGTGGCCTCTTGCTATTCATTAGAAATGTTATTTATATTAAGTGTGTGTGCACTCAGTGTGTGTCCAATGTAATTTAACATTCCCACCAGAATTAATCCTACAAATTCAATATATTAAAGCTTGTATTTGAGAGAATACACTAACATAAAAAATGAGGCAGCAAAGAGCAACTCAGTCTCATTGGATTTGTGTTTGCAATTGATTCCTATGTCAGTACTATTGCCGTATTTAAAGATGTTGGTTTGTGATATCAGCCTGTTAAAATATTTAGGGTTTATTATTGGGTGGCTCTTTGAATTATTCATGTAGTTCCAGTATAAGGAGTTGCTTAGTAAAAAAGTGAAAATCAACAAAAAAGCACAATATAAAAAAGTAAAAACTACTGAAATTTTTATTAAGGAAGAGACAAAAAGTTATGTTAAACTTGGAGATATCACTGCAACCTGTCAGTAACATATCTATCTTTGCTTTGAGTTTGACTGACACTGAAGCAGAGGATAACAAGTGATTCAGTTATGTTGTCTGACATTTAAAGAGAAGACGCATCAGTTTGTGACCTCCATTAGTCATAATGAGTTTATTTTGTCCACAACCTCCTACATGCTTATTTTCACCACTTTCAGTAATTGTTGTTATCATTGTAGTTTGCTCCCCTTTTTAATGTACTTAATGTACTTTTTTTGCTGGTCTCAGCTTAATCATCCCGGTTCCCAACTGAACTGAAGTACACATTAGCTGAAAAAGAAAAAAAAATCATTGCCATAACTTCTAAAAATAGTGTCTAAAAACAGTCTTTTGCATTTGTGACCTTCTCTTCTTTTAAAGCTATATTATTGCTTAGACCTACATTATGATTCTCAGGGAGCAAGTTATACTCTGGATTTAAGCAACTTTAATACTACTGAAAACAAGAATATGAATTTACAGAAGATATGTTTTCTTCAGTGTAATGAAATAGCATCTTAGTAACTGAAATTTTCTGAAATAAAGAAATATTCCAGCCATTTTAATTCAGTCATAATACTCAAAAGGTGTGCCTCCAGGTTTTAAATCTCAGTGATGTGACTTTGTGTGATTTGTGACTTTTTAAAGAGAGTCACTTCTATTCAGTCAGAAATCAAATTACTATTCCAAGACTGTTTAAACAAGTCAGCATCTTAAAAAAAAAATCCTCTGTCTAGTTTGTCACATTCAACTAAATATTCCACTGGTTGTTAACCAAACTATGGTAACACTCCTCACTGTTTTTTGTATTTTGGCTGCAGCATCAATGAAAACTTGAACTGAATGTTTGAAAACCACATTATTAAGTACAACACATAAAATAATGTAAAAATATATATATATATATGAAATGTGTTTAATTGTGGGGCCTTAATGAAACGGAAACTCAACACAAAATAAATTGTACATTTATCTTGAGATAGCTCCAGTTTCTATTCTAGATTCTTTTAGTCGCTTTTCATCATGATATTATAATTGCAAAAGATAAGATAGCTAGTTCTTTATTTCCTTGTATTTACAACTGCAACAAAACTTTTTTTTGTGTTCACTCTAATCCATGTTCACCTGTAGAGCCCTTATTTCTGTCACATTATACCATCTCAACTGCCTGCATCTCTTTGTCAGTCTCCCTCTCTCTTAAGGATTCATTAGTCCCTATAGACTCCAGCAGCCTAAACATATTGCACCATTCAGCTGGTACTTATGTGTCATCTGTTATCTATTGGACTGGTGTTTGTGGTGAGCATATGAATGATAATCAGGCCTTTGTGTGTCCATAGAGGTGCAGCAGGATCTGCAGTCTGTGATGTTGCCTCAGGGGGAGATTAGGAGGGGCAGCCGGCCCTCTGTGTCACGTTGACAGTCACAGCGCCCATCCACGGCTGGGCCAAACCCCACTGGGACCTTAAATCCTGTTACACTGTCAGCTAAAACCATCATTTGTATTAGAGATGTGTGGGTGTTTAAGTGTGTGTACATATTAAGCGAGGGGGGATAGTATCTTAAACTATGAATTATTCATACTAAAAGAAAAGGAGATATTGACTACATCTCCATAAACAGACTGCTCTCTTTATGTCATCAGGCACGAGATCTTTGGGTATAATTGCATAAAAGCCCCTGAAAATGTGCTTCTCCAACAGGCACAGCAGGCACTGGTCATCGTTATCATCAGGGGCGAATTTGAGTGATGGCAATTGTTCCAACTTAATATCTTATAAATAATTTACTATTTCAGGGGCATTTGCTTTGCCCCCCTATCAAACATTAACGTTAAGAAGCTTTACCAACCCACAGCTGTATGCTAGTTACTGAACACATGAAGCTATGCTGAATTAGTTTGGCTCTCTGCTTTGGGAGGGAAAACACAAATGTGATGATGCATGAATCTCATCATAAGTGGCTATAGATGTACTATATTTTTGTAGCTTGGAAGCAGTGCAAAAAATGTAATAGAGCCTTTTGTAATGTGAGTGGGCTATTTCCCTCGATTATTTATCTATCTCAGTAACAAGTGATTATGGAGAATGAGATTCTTTGCACTTCTGGCCCGCGCCTCCAGAGGGAGGTCAAAACTATTTGTCAGTCTCCAGTTGGGATTGCAAATTAGGATGAGCCTCCCTGCGTGACGACCCATGAAACCTCTATTCCTATCCACGGGGTGACTTCTGTACATAATTTGAAAATTAGAGCTTTTGATAACATCTTTATGTCGAGCAATACATCAAGCTGCCAGCAGCCATCCAGCCTGTCTGCGACGGTAAAAAGAAGAAAAAAACTGCGTTTGTGTTTAGGCCAAATTACGCATTTAGTCTGTTTTATTCAATGTGGCAAACTCTTGAAGATGAGGTAGTGCTTTACCATATGATAAACACAATGCTGGTTTGTTTTTAAACACATGATTAACTCATTAACTAATTAAGTCTGATAGAATTGTATTTACACAGTTCAGACATTGCAACACAAATAGGCTAGATGACAAAAATGCTGGCAGGGAATGAAAGAAAAGACTAATAAAAAACAGAAAATGTCTCTCGTAGATTTAACAGGTTTTTTTTGTCCGAATGACTAGATCTCATTAAAGGGTTTAACTGCTCCTAATTTGTACTTACTTTAATGGCGCACCCTAATTACAGGTCTTGCCTTTATGGAAGATTAGTGGTGTGAAGCTGGGCACATTAGGCCTTCGTTATGAGGAGATAAAGAGATAGCATCACACCGTCATGTGTTTTGGTAGCTCAAGAGCTCATTCCCTGGATGTGACAATTTATGGGAAATGATGCAGATGACATGTAGCCTAAAGCAAACAGCTGACTAAATGAACCGACGACAAGGGAACACTGGACTGTGATATTTAATGAATTAACCTTCAAACAACAAAAATTATACTATAGCTATTTTGACCAGGTCCCGTGAGGCTTTAGCTCAAGCCTATAGCCTAATTTAGAGTGTAGTTCATACATTTATCACTCGTTTTAAGATATCAACAGATTATTGGTTCTTACATAAGAAAGAGAAATATAAGCTCGGAGGAAGAGAATCAAATTCCACTCTTTACTCACACATTATGGGCCCCGTCCCTTTGAAAATCTTGTTCAGAGAGCCTTAAAGTGAAAGAAAATGTTTTCCTATTACTTAATTCAATCAGAGCGCGAGGCGGGGGCTTCACGCGCCGAGCATTGGGCTCCTCTATGACAGAGTCGCCTTTGTTGCGTCTATCCGCCGCTGTCACACACTTTAATTCGACTCTCTTTCTCTCTCATTGAAAACCCTCCACAATGACATTCAATAAGGGCCACAGAGTGAAAACCTGGTTATTTTTACATATTCTTTCCCCCGACTCGGCAGGGGCCCGAGCAAAGGAATTAATCACTGCTCTTTAACAGCTCTGCCTTCAGGCAATGACTTGTCCCTTTTTTTGTGCCCAGAAATGACACATTAACCTTAAAATGGATATGCATAAACTTTACATTCAGCTGTTGCATTTTATATTTGCGCTGTCAGTAAAGTAGCCACACATGTACACGAGACCTGTCAGGTTGCACATAACGAAATTGATATAAGGATGGTGGGTGTTTATTGATGAAAAAAGTCATGAAAGAAACATGTTTTTACTGGTTTACTTTACCTTGTCAGATTGTACAGCCACGATGATCATATCATTTAAAAAGAATTAGGGAACGATTCTGTAATTTACCTGCTGTTATTGAAATAGAAATGTGATTTTTTTGAAAGTTTTTACCAATGTTCACTTTCCTGTCTTGGTTAAACCGTTTGAAGACTAATATATAGGCTAATACATATACGTTTAAGCCTATATGCTGCTCGATGTCTAAGACAAAACATGAATACACACTGGCTTTCCGAAAGTGACAGGAGCGTTTTCTCTCGCAAATTTAAGCTGTGCTCTATGATAAAATGAGAGTGATGATAAAAGGGAGAATGGGCAGTGCCGCCTCTTGCGGCGTGGGTGGGGCTGACAAGAATAGACTACATTATGCAGTTCATTTAGTTAACAAGTGAAATAATGGGGAAGCGTGCAGTGGGAATACCGAGAGAAAGGCACAAAACCCTATTGAGAGCTCTTGGCCGCTTACAGCGTAACCGTCACATGGCCGAACCGAGTCCACGGCGGCTATTTAAGGAGCAGTGGTGCGCCTTCAGCACCACTTCGCTGTCCACAGTCCCGAGGAGAGCACGTTGACACCACCACGCGCCGGGCTTCAACTTTAACCACGCTGAGCAACAAGTTTGCAAACATGCCGAGGTCTTTTCTCGTGGATTCCTTGATTTTAAGGGAAACCAGCGACAAGGGAAACGAGAACAACGCACCTTTATTTCCTTACGCCGTGCACTCGCCTCACCACCCGCACGGGCTGCCTGGCTCCTGCCACTCCAGGAAAGCCGGGCTGCTGTGCTTCTGCCCGCTGTGCATGACCGCGCCTCAGCTCCACCCGTCCCCACCGACACTGCCGCTCCTAAAGGCATCGTTTCCCCCTTTCACCTCACAATATTGCCACTCAGCTCTGTCGAGGCAACACTCTTCATCCAACAGCGTCAACCTCAGCCACGGACCGGGGATATATCAAGCTGCGTACTCAGTCCCAGACCCTCGGCAGTTCCACTGCATCTCAATCGGTGAGTAATTTGACTTAACAAGAGCTGATGAGTAACTTTGGCTACTATTTACCTGCTTTTCGTTATATCTGTGGTGCTGATCATCTCACTTTTCATCTTATTTCACAGAAAACAGCAACAACAAACTTCAGAGCAGCAAGCGCATGCGCACCGCCTTCACCAGCACACAACTTTTGGAGCTGGAGCGAGAGTTCACCTCCAACATGTACCTGTCCAGACTGAGGCGCATCGAGATCGCCACATACCTGAATTTGTCCGAGAAACAGGTGAAAATCTGGTTCCAGAATCGTAGAGTGAAGCACAAAAAGGAGGGCAAGAGCAGCGGCCAAAGGACTGGATCGCATAGCTGCAAATGCTCGTCTCTGTCAACTGCGAGATGCTCGGAGGAAGAAGAGGATGACATTCCCATATCTCCTTCCTCCTCAGAAAAGGACGACGTGGACCTGTCTGTCTCTCCCTGAACTCCATCCTGCCTCACCTCTGAAAGATTTTGGTCCTCATGGTTTTGAATACAGCCAAAAAAAGACTGTCCCACTTGTGTTCAGTCGTTTGTACATAGAAAGAGAATATTTAATCAGGGAATTTCCCTGAATTATTGTATAGCTGTATACATGTTGTACGTTTTGTATGTAGTTTTTTTCTGAAAACGGTCCAATTGTTGTTGCCAATCCAATGAGTATGATAGGCATATTTGTAAAGACAAACCCAAAAGACAAAAAAACAATAGCAACATTGTTTGTTAGTACTTTGGGGAAGACAGTATTTTGTATACATGATGAATACTGGTTAGATTCATTCTGTGTGGATGGAACTGTGACTTTAAAACTTGGAAAGCTGGAGAGAAATTCCCTCACTGTCACATCGCTGAGATCACCCTGAAATTATATCTTCAGTGTAATTGAAAAATATTTATTTATTTAAAAATGTTGATACTTAAATAAAAATATTTCTGAGCGATATAGTCTATGTTGTCGTGTGAGTTAAATGCTTTGGTCTTTACGCGCCACTGAGCGCACACAGAGGCGCACTGTAAGACTTTAGCCAGGTTGATGTGAACTTCACTGGCTGCAGAAATTCAAAAAAGGGAGAATGTTGGTGTTGTGAATGTTAGATCATGACAATACTGTGTACGATAGGCTGTGGTCAAAAGAGGTAACATTAACTACACTCTGTATATTTAAACTGCCTGCACTCTATGTAGGAACGTATGGTTGTGCAGTGCATTTTTAGATATTTCAGGCTCGTTTTTTTGTTTTTGTTTTTTGCATTTTAAAACTATATATTTTAACATTACCTTACATTAAGCCGCTGTGCGCAGTAAGTGTTTGGTTTTGATGTTGTGGGAAGATAAAAAATGGTTTAATTTTCGCTTAGTGCCAAGAAGAAATTGTGAAATAGTATTGTTTCTGAGATTCCTAGCCTGTCCTGCACACTGCAGACATGTGAAATGTGCTTCTGTATTTTGGTTACATTAGGCCATATGAGCTGAACTACACCCTGAACGAGTAAATGAAATGCTCGGTAATCTTTATCACGCAGAGGTGATAAAGACATTGTTAAGAGGTCTTCTTATGGGCTTTCCCTGGGGGACACTCAACCCAGATATCTCTGCTTGGTCCTTTGGAGCTCTTTTCAAGTTTCATCCCGACTGAAATGATCTGTCTCGTGTGACTGAGTTAATAATCACCGTGGGTGTATAATGATGCATCAGGAGTGTGCATATCTTAAGATATAGATCTAACATGAAAATAAATGAGGAAAAGACACAGTTTGGTGTCCATGGCCCACATTGTTCTATTGTTAACGCGTCAGTGTGCTTAAGTTTATTGTCGGTTTTATGAGCTCCAGGTGCGTTTCATCTCTAATGCAAGTCTCTTCTATAAGCCTATATTATTTTTCAAATAAATAACACAAATGTTAATAACTGTATCATTTTATTTTCTTTGTAGAAAATTATTAAAACCATCAAATAAAATATTGTGCCAAGTTAGCTAAAACGCACCATCATCATACATAAATCCATTTTTTAGGCAAAATACTTCTGCAGGCTTCTCTTGTTAAATAAGTATAAAAAGGATGCATATTTATTTTTCATTTTTTATTTTTTTGCTGGAGTTTAGAATATTAATAAATATCATGTCAGTTAGTTAGTTTAGCGTAAAGTTCCAGTTTTGTTCGCCTATTTTACGCACCGTTATAGCTGCTCTGTTGCTGAATCTTTGCTTCTTAAAAATATATTATTATGTTGAATAGGCTTTAAATTATATTTGCTTCCTAAGAAACGTATTTCTAGTCTTTTTCAAAGGCAGTAAAAACTGTTCTTAAATTGCGTACAGCACGTTATCTGCATCAGTGTGCCTTTTTTGGACGTGCAGTTTCTCTTGTAAACTTTCATTTAATTGTTCACTTAACCATTTTAACAAAACTCTAATATTTGCATTTGTTAAGATATGGGATTAGACTATTTTGTTAATTGCACCATAGAGCCCCATTTTGCTCACAACGTCCTCTGCAAAGCGCCCTTTATCCATTCAATAGCCCGGGGGTATGCGCCCTGGGGGAGCTTATACGCTCGGTGCTCCAAATGCTCAATTTATTTATTCTTAATTTTGTGCCGATCAATTCATTGAAGCAAAAAGGACTACGGTGTCTTTTTAAAAAGAAGAAAAGGGAATTGTGGACGTAACCTTGACGGAGCTGAGGAGAGGGCTCCCCTGACGCTGGAGAGCCGCTTGAGTCAACAGGCGCCCATCTAGCAGACTCGCCCCTGTCTTTATTCTGGCTAATTTTTTATTTACGGCTTTTCTTTGACATGTCTCTTATCTATCAGATTAAAAGAACAGCTTGTAACAAATCAGTCTGCACGATTTACAACAGCATTAAAAGGGGACAAAGGGAGCAGGCAGTCAGTACCTGAGAGTCTGGTAGACGGCGCGGCGCTGCAGCTGATTCGATGGTTTGAAAATACGCACGAAACAAAATACTTGAATCCTGAAAAAGAGCCTTTGTACGTTTCTTTAGAAATCAAGCAATTCTGCATGACAAAGGACAATTAATAAGCCGTCTTTTCACGACCAGCAGCTGGTTTCCCCGTCAAGGAAAGTTGGAAAAAATTCAGACTGAATGCGCGCAAAAGCCCTTTGCGCGCAGACAGCAACCCAAGGTGACCCATTTGGCACAGTTAAAATAACCAAGCCGAGGTAAAAGCGAGGGAACTGTCAAAAACATTTAAGCTGAAATATCTTGAAATTGCAAATCCCTTTATGTGGAGGGACGCTGCCGATGTGGGTTAGTCGTACAAAGGAGGTGGTTAAGTTGGAGAGGCTTTGGAAACGGACACGTGGCTTCTCAATGAGAGCTCTTTTGGACCCGCGTGGCTTGCTGTGGCACTGCACATTCAACTACTTTAAACTTATCCAGCCTAATAAATGTGTGTAGTCAAGACAACATGTTAACCTGCTAACTTTAATAAAATACTTTATAAATCTTTTAAACACTTTAGCACATTTATGACGTGTTTGTTTAGTCGTTTTCAGGGGACAAACGCCTGCTGTTCCTTTGAAACAAATGTGGAGTGCTGAGTTAATGTTGGGAGAGGGAAGACTATTTTCAAGTGGATACTTTTTTAAAAAGTATCTATTACTTTAAATGCGTTTTAACTTGTCATTTTAACATGTCATTACTTTATTTGTGTCATGGCACTTTTTATTTTGCGTACACCTGCTTGTTTGCCAATAATTAACCTATTGGAAGAGATATAGTTTACTGATATAAATATAGATATCTGAGCATGTGTAACTGGTCTTAAATGGTAAAAGTTTTACATTTAGTAGAAGGCAGCTAAATATACATTCTGTGACAAGTATTTTCTTCTATATTGCTCCACAACTTCATCCGAACAACTCGACATGGAGCGATGCACTGGCAGAAGTTTAATTTACTTTGAATGTTCTTTTCTTTTTAATGAGTGGTTAAAGTGGGAAAAATTCAACAACAACATGTGTCTTTATGGAGCTGTTAGTGGTAACAAAGTGTGGGCATCCTGTTCAAGTGGCAGGGAGGAAACCGCTCGTCATTGCCTTGAACTCCCGAGTGTTTTCTGCTGCAACATTTGAACCCATTCAGCTGTATATAATCTGTTTAACAGCTAATCAGTAATGTAAGATGAAGGACTGGCACGCAGCTTCACTTTTCCTCAATTCGCCCCTCTAATTGAATATTCAACGCGCGCACCGCGCTGCTGCCTTTTTCAGGGTGGTGAGAATACGCCTTTTTAATTCTCGCTCCATACACAAGCAGTGTCAAAGGTCGAGAAATAATGAACTGCGCAGACATGGAAGTGACCTCCGCAAGCGCCACGGCTCGTCCAGAATGAATACTTCTGAGTGGGTTTTTATACAAAATATTATAGTGGAATTTGGGCAAAATTACATTTGGTTTTTTTCTGCCATTGGAAGGCGTTTGACTGCTGTCACCTTCAGTCAGAGAACAGAGATGCAACAGGAAGCAGGTGTTCTTCAGTGAAACTCCAACACAGGTGACAAAAAGACCCTATTTGGATTAACCAACGCAAAGAATACGGATAATGCATGTGTGTTTGTTGCAGTGGGAACCCTAACCCTATCAAGATATTGTTCATTTGAAAAAAATATATATTTCATACAAATGCAATTGAACCTCTAAGTCTGCAGAATAGAAGAGAACGCCGGTGAATACTGTAGTTTGTCTGCGTTATCTCGTTGTGCAGCTTCGCTCTTATTTAGGAGACAGCTACCAGGATTTAGTTCAGTTACTCTGCAGTGTTTGTGACTGGACATAGTAGTGGTATAGCGACATGGCAGCGCGTAGTTTAAAGTAATAAGTTATTTTAAAAAAGACGTCAAAGAGGAAAGTTGAAGTTTCTCCGAGCTCACAACCAGTGAATAGACGTGCAAACATACTGATGTTTGGGTCGCAAATAGATGGCATTTTCGCCGTTAGAAGAGGGTTGACAACGCACTTTTCGGTCACAGTGTTTGTCGTGTAGTTGAAACATGTATGTATCTGCAGCACACACCTTCGTCTCTGTCAATATTCTTTCAGCAGCTCAGTTCATCTCTTGCAGCACAGTGACTTGTTCAGTCCTACAGTGCGGTACAGCAGCGACATCTGGTGGCAAAATCAAGACACTGATTTTGTTAATTGCCAATGTTTGGAGTCTTTTTTTATTGAGGGGATGGTGGTGTAATTAAATAAACATTATTATTTCAAAATATCAGAAATCATGTCAGACGGAACTGGTGAGGAACCTAAACCTCTCACAGCATTTTGACCACCCCGCTATGCTTGTTTGATTTATTCAAAGCAGGCAGTATGCTCAATATTTTCACGGTAGTCAACAGTCTTGTTTTTTTATAATATAGCAACAAAAAGGCAGTAGTACTGCTAGGTTTCAACCACACAACATGTAACTGGATGCAGTATCACCTCTGATCTCCAGTGGGCCCCATCCGTCTCGGGGGCCCCTTGAATACTTCTTATTCACACAGTAGCACAGCCTCTTTTATGTTGCCCCTCTCTGTGAACCACTTTCTGGAAGACTGTATGAAATTCATGAACTTCTAAAGAAAAAAATAGAGATATGTACACCCATGTAATATATCCATTACCTCAGTTGTTACACAGTTACTAACTGGACTTAAGAAATCATATTAAATCTGATAAAACTGGACAGCTAAGTGTGTAAACTACATATGAGTAGTAAAAATGATACTCTGAGATGCTTTTCGACAACATCTTTGAATATGTATGAATCCCTCAGGTCAAAACCCCCCAATTTTGCCTATGCAGATTTAATAAGTGTAACTATTTACTCAGTTCATGTTTGCCATGGGTCATAATTTAAAGTAACACGTTCAACTGGGGCAGGAGCTGTCAGTCAATCTGAGAGAGATATACACAGATTTTGCCATGTGCTCTGTCAGCACTACTAAATACTCTTCCCAGGAGTGTACTGGAAAATGGTTAACCCTAACCCTGAAATAAGATGATGGTTTTCTTTTTCCAGATGGCAATTACACAACTAATACTATTTTGAGAAGAAATAATTTAATAATTTAATATTATGGTTCCCTCTTACAGTAGTTTATACAGTCGGTTGTCCTGTTGGTATGATAAGGATTAAGTAAATATTTGAAGAGAGGGAGGCAGAAGAGGAAGAAAAGACAAATGCTTAATAAGTATAAAACCCTGGTTCACTTGTCAGTAACACTTCAATCTGTATTATCCCCCTCACTCTGATTTCTGCAAGTGTGAGGTAATTTGGTAAATCAAACTGACAACACCTCCAAATAAGATGTTGTTGCAATGATTATTTGCCCTTTCTTTAGGGTTCACAAGGTGCAATGTGTAAATCTTATAACAGCTGCCTGTTGTGACACAAATCTGTTTTCATTCTTATACTGATCTGCTTTATTGTGGCTCAGAGTTTCCCAAATTTAATAAAAATCAGGTGAGTTGAATTTTAACAGTTTAACAGCTCAACACTATGTTTTAATGAATGCTTCACATCAGCAGAGCCACTGATTGATGTGATTTCCAGAACGTTTTATTCTCATAACTTTTTGTTGTAACAAAACTAACCAGGTGTCTTAATTATGTACACTGTTAGGTGCCATCATTGTCATAATAAGGCAAAACTCCATCTCAAAGTCATTTCACTTGTTCTTATTCCTGTGAATATAGACATTTCACTCAGTGATTTTCAATATCAACAAGTATACAAAGTTACAAAACCAATAAAAAAACACTAATATCCCCATTAACATACAAATGTTTCTTGAATAAACACTATGATCATTTGTCCAATCTATTCAAATTACAGTATAAAACACACTGCAACTTCTTTTAACATCCAAACTATGTTACATGCAGGTTGCCCACCCACAAAGAGCACAACTGGTAATCATATCAGATCCCGTGTTTGTAAATGCAAAGAAAAGAGACAAAACCCTGTTTTCAGATGCTAACATTAGACTTTGACTCAAAGCACCATCAAGGTCCAAACACATTGAATACAGTCAGCGCGCACACAGTCAACCTCCAGTTTACAGTCAGGGGAGCAGCTCCAGGATTTTACTTTACATAGATACTCTTTGCTTTTTTCTACAATGCTGGTTTCTCATTATTGTCAAAACTACACATTTAAAAACTGCCATACAATACAAAGCTTACAGAAAATAAAGATACAAATGAATTAAAAGTCCTTCTGTGGGTAAATACTGTTATGTTTCTGATATATGAATATCAGAAATAGGAATTTCCACTTAAATATTAACTAAAAATCACATTGATATCAACTTATCACAGAGCCAAAAGTTACATACAATACATTGTTAACTTTTACTTAATTTTATGTGTAAGTTAATAAAGGAATAAATAAACACATCTTCCTGCAAATTGCGTGATGAGATTCATGGCTGTTAAACTGTTTTACAGTTTAATCGTCAGTTTAAACTTCAGTTTACCTTTTTACTTTACTTCTTGTTAACCTTTACTGTACACGTCCTGCATTCAGAGCCCTTGATGTCCACCTCATGCATTCAAAATCAATCCAACAGCATGTCATAACATTACTGACACAAGGAGAAATGTAAAATCAAAGCTTCATGAAACATGCTGGAACTGCACCTAATCAGAACACTGTCTTTCGAAACATTTTCTGGTGCTGACAAAACTGAATCTTGGACAGAAATGACCTTCAGTCAAGTTTAAGCAACTAATCTTCATGAATTTTGAGTGTGATGTCCACTAACCTTTATTCAGCTGTAATTAGTAAATTAACGGATGTGATTTTTAACAGTCAAAGGCTCTGTGTCCGACTGTGCGTGAGCTCTAAATCTTCAGAATAGATCTGGCAGTGATACACTGTGACTGTACCATGTCTTAATTTTCATCTATCCGATAGGCCTATAATGTGACTTGAGAATGAAATTAGAGCTGCAACAATTCGTCGATCAACAGAAAATTAAGCTTGAAGTATTTTGGTGATAGTATTTGTAAGCAAAAATGCAAAATATTTGCTGGTTTGGGCGTCTCAAATGTTAAGATTTAATGCTTTTCTGTTATGCATGATAAACTTGCTTTGGGTTTTGGTTGGATAAAACAAAGCATCAAAAGGTGTCTTCATTGACTAGCAAGTTGTTAACATTCTTTTATTTTCCTTAATACTATCTGTCAGTTTAAAGACTGAGTTATGTAGTTGCAGCCTTACTAAGTGTCTGTCATTTTAAGCACCTGTGAAAACATTTCCTTCATGCCATGTATTACAAGTGCTCACATACATCATGGCTTCATACAATCTCTCTCAAATACTTCATGGTTTTACAAAAAGGAATCATACTCTTTAACACATTCTTCATCCTTCAAGAAATACTTATATCAAGCAAAATACTATAATTTACAACAGGTTATCATATCTTTTCCATAAAACTTTCTTATATATACTGTATCTATGTACAAAAACAAAATCGATGACTGCACCTCCAGTCACTCTATCTGCCGATGGTTCCTGCTGTCAAATATCATGGATCTCCTCTGTGGCTGGTAGAAGCAGCTGGTTGACGTTTCCAGTCTCTGACCACTTTTTGGAATAGTCATTTTGTTTTGGAGAGCGATTCCCTCTGGCGTCTTGAAATTCTCTGCCATCTCTTCTCTCCCATTCAGGCTCTTGATGGAGGACAGAAGCTTGCTATCATCACCTGATGGTGGATAGTCCATGATAGGAAAAGGAGGGCTGAGCAGGATTAGACTTTGCGGCCTCTGTCTGTTCCTGAATGATGGTCTTTGCAAAAGATTTGCCCTGTTAGGTCTGGGACAATCTACAAAGACTTCAAGACTAGGAGCATGTCGCCTTGTTATGACTGGCAGTTCTGGAGTGGATGTGGTCCTCACAGACTCAGCAGATTTCTCTACGTGTGGGTGTCTTTGGTGTTTGGGAACTGGCTCTTTGTTCTCCAGCTCCTCCTTTAAATCTGACATAATTGGAGGAGGTGCAGAATTGCTTTTCTCAGCGGCCATTTTAGGATATTCCTTTTCTGGTTCCTTCGCTGCATCCAAGTCATTCTCGTGTCTGGAATGAGGTATCTGACTATACTGCACCTTTGGTGGAACAACAGGCACAGCTTTAGCCTGACATGTCTTTATCATGAAGGGAGTACGGACTGATGACACGCTAACCGGAGCTGAATTTCGGCGCAGAGGTGCCTGGCGATCATTCAGAAACAATTCCAACTCTGAGGGTAACCCGTTGTTTACAGCTCCAGTTGAGGACAGTAATCCTCTCTGACATGAGGAAAACTCTGAAGAATTACGGTTCTGCTGATTAGAAATGTCTCTAATGCATCTGTGCCCCAGGTCCAGATTCAGAGAATATGGCCTGTGTTGTTTAGGAAAGCTATGCTCCTCTCTTCTCTCTGAAGAAGCTGCATCATAAGAAATCTGCCTGTAAAACCTCTGAGATGACTTCTGTTTTGTTGTGTTGCTTTTCTCTGTGTGAGCTTGTGTTGTATTACTGCTGGTCGCACTGACTCGTGTAGGTACTGATGGCAAATATGTCCATTTATTGTCTGGTTTGCAACTGAAAGTTTGAGGAATGTTTCCTGAGAAGCGTTCAGTGCTCTTAACCAGAGATGTTTTATTAGATTGTTTGTTATCAAATGAGGGCAATGACATCTTTCCCTCCTCTGAGCTCAAAGTCTCCTCTTCACAGCTGAAGGGTGATAGCTGTTTGAACAGCTCCTCCACGTCAGGTGAGTGCAGAGGACTGGTCACCCACTGCTTGGTGGAGCTAAGATCCTCCCAGGGCTCCACCATGTCCAGCTCCTCTGAGTTTCCTCCACATCCTCCTTCATCGTCGTCAAGGTTTGGCAGCTCCAAGGTCTTACGTCTCTCCTCCAAACATACAGAAAGCCTCTGAATGAGTTCCAAATCAGGAATCACAGGCTTCTTTACTCCAACACAGGAGATGTTTTTGTCTCCTGCAGGAATTTCATGTTTCTCAGGTTTTTTGTGAGGAGCATCTGCTGCTGAGAAGCCTCCCTTTGTCGGAGCATCCTCCAGTGTCAAATGATTTTTAACTTGAGTCAAAGAAATAGGAAGTTGGCTATCAAATGGATCATTCTTCTTCAGGGATGTAATATTTGCGGAGATCTGCTTCATTTTTTTATCCACTACAGCAGCAGAGTAGACATTTTCTGTATTTTCACCAACAACTACATCAAAGTTTTTGTGAACAGAGAATGGGATGTCTGACTCTGAGGGCTGTTTCTTTGCCGACCTTGATCCGGTGGTGATAACATGATCACTCAGAGAGGTATTTGAAAACTGCTCCCTACATAACAAAGTCAGAGACGGAGAGCTGCGGCTTCTTTTCGATTTCACATCCATTGTTAACTTCATGTTTTCACAAGTGCTCTTGGAGGTGGGGACAGGTTTAAAAGTCTCATCCAGCAGGTCAAGTTCAGGTTCAGTTATCTTCAGTTCTTGGTGGAGGTCAGACCACAGCTCTTTCCCAATAGAAGATCTCTTCTCCTGATAATTTATGAATGATAATCAAAAACAGAGAGTATTAAAAATAATCATTTCAAGTAAATTTCGTATTTTAATGCAGGGATATTTAAAGGTGTGTAGGAAATGTACAGCAAATAATCATAAAATCACTCAATATGTCACCAGACACTAAGGAATCATGTTCATTTGAAATACTGATCTAACTGACACATTCAATTCATATGTAAAAATTTTATTTGCAGCCCGCAAATCATGTTTTGTTTTTTGTTTTGGCCCCCAGTCAAAGTGTCAGTGGCATTTCAGCCTCTGGGTTGCCAGTTAAGCTATTACAGCAGTTACATAACAATGATCTCCAATTGAGATTACAATTAAAAAACTATTATCAGTTATTATGATCAGAAATAAGAGGCTTGCCATCTGATACACCATCTCCTGTCATGATTATACAGTTTGTTTGAGCTGTATTAAACTAAAGCTAAAGGAGCAGTTCATGAGACAAGTCCGACCGGGTCAGGTTGTCTGTCTTTGGTTGTCATGTGTTATGATACAGTCAGAAAGTGGAGGAGAAAACTCCAACTGAAAACACGGACCTACTGGTGTTGTTTATTCTTATATGTTGGCTCATTTACGGCGTGAAGATACACACAGGCATATGGTTGGAACGGTGAGTGAAACCTGTAGATCACCTAAGTTGATGTGAACTCCGCTCGTAGTTACTGTGAGTCAGAGTAAAAAGCTACAGAAACATGAACACATATGAGATATTTTACTATGATAACAGATGTACTGCTGCTGCAGGTAGTAACTAATGCAGTCCAACATGTTTTAGAGAGGCACCATCATCTTTACTTTGAGACTGACTGTGTGAGTGAGCAGAATAGAGGCTAGCATGTAGCCATCTGGCAACCCGGGATCTGGGGGGTAGGCGAGGGGAAACAACGTGCTGCAGTGTTTTGAATTTGACTGGCTGCAGCAACAGTTTTGATGATAATTCTACAGACAGAGCTACTTTAAGTTCAGAATATAATTCTAGAATTTCACTAGTCAACCCCATTAGTTTTTACTTCTGAGAGTTGCAAGGACCAGTGAGCCAATGCTGATATCATGTGGTCAACAGTTCTGACTTTCTCTTTTAGTTTGTTTTAGAGTTCTACAAACTTGAATTTTGAAAGTTATCATAATCAAGAGCACCAATGAATGACAATGCTTGTAATTTTGTTCTAGTACAAGTATCACTAACTACAATTCAAAACAAATAATTTATTTACCTGTTGTGTAGCTGTGGGCTGGTTGTGCAGTTGTTTCCCAGGAGATGGCGCTGCATCTTTGATTTCTTCTGCATTTACAATGGCCGGCTGTTCCAGTTCAGATTTGTTGATCCCTTCTTGACCT
>JANJYQ010085452.1:2295-20178 GCA_024605255.1 Rastrelliger kanagurta | reverse complement strand
ACATACATACATACACACAATTTATATATGTGCTTTTTGGATTATAACCAATATCAATGTTGATTCCAAACAAAAGCCTCTATAATCACTTTCTCTTTTGTGAATTCTATTTTAGCCATAAATTTAAAACTCGATTTACCAAGTTTACAAAGCAACAAGTGAAAAGTTTCATGAATGTCAATGTGTATCTTTTTGGTTTCCTCCATGACCCTTCTGTCTCTTGCCTTGTATAAGAGGTCAAGCGTATATGATACATGTTTACAATGTTTAAGATGCAACAAATAATAAGTTTAAAACAAAACAAAATAATAAATACTACAAACTCTCAGTGAACAAATCTTCATAAACTAAACACTATTAATAATAATTAACTCTAATGCTATTATGCAAAACCCAAATATTAACCCAGTGTCAATCAGATAATCACATAAATAACACAACATCCCTGCAGATAAGTTTCCAGGCTGTCTGATTACTTTTTGTCTTTGTTTTTACCTTTTTGGGAAACAGAACATAGGAAACATATATGGACTCTCATTCTTCTTCTTAATGAAGTGCATGAAGAGTCATGCCTGCATCAGAACTAGCCCTGTTCTTCAGCAACCAACATACAATGAAAACATTTTGTACTAATTACAATTTCTTATAAGAGGCTGTGTAGAGAAAGGGAGAGAGCATGTATAAGCATAGATGTGTGTTTGCATGTGTGCACTCACACACAAGATTGTAACAGCATGCGCACATGAGAATATACTGTAAGTTAGAAGACAGAAGGAAAATATGTATGTGCAGGTGCAGTGCACACCTATGTACTTTGATGAAAAACACAACGCAAGTATGACATGCAACAGCCAATGGCCATTGGAGGGGTTCACTCTTTGTGGTTTTTGTCTCCCTTGGGATATCCCTTCTACCCCTGACATCCCTGACATGGAGCATTCCTCTCAGACTGACCCCACATGACGAACGGCATCCTCCATGCCTATAACCAACTGATGAGACCTGCTGCAGTCCCAAGAGACTAAAAGGCTGACGTTGTAATAAGGAATGTGGGCCAAAAAAAAAAAAAGAAAAAAAAGAAAGGGAAAAATTACAAATCAGAGAAAGGCTTACAGTGAACATAACATCAATGAAGGGGAACAAATGAGATGTAAGCAAATCCTGAAACACAATAATGAAAAAATAACATTACTGACTTTATGCCTTGATCTTCCATCAGAGTTATTGAATGTGTGCGTGTATGGACTAGTTGCTTTTTCATTCAACCTGACACTCCTGTTTCCATGGTAATTTATGGGACCTGACCTGTGAATCTGAACACCCAGCTCCCACCTCTGAAACCGTCTTTTTCATGGATATCATAACCCCTCTTTGAACTGTTTGGAAACCATCGCAAGTCCAAAATGTGAAAACCGATAGTCATGACAAAACTTTCTCTTTTTTCCAGGTAAGGGTTAAGGTTAGGATAAAGGTGAAGGTTGGTTTAATTTTCTGCCTTTTTTCTGGGAGAGGTGCAGGTTTGTCATGAAGTTACAAAACAGCCACCATTTCAACATCTATAAAATTACTGATGTTTTTCTAGACGGACTGATATAAATGTTCAGATCTACATGGCAGTGTACCCTTTCCTACCTCACTTTTGTGTGAAGACTCTGCATTATTTTGTAGCTCTTATCAAGGCAGTAGGAATAGGTGAATGAGAGATTCTCAAACAGGGGCAGTAATTTGCAGAGTGTGTTTCTAAGTTATTCCAGCTCCCCATAGCTCAGCAGTGGCTGACCCCTCTCCCCTTCTGTCTGCTAAGAGGCCTACGGGGAGGAATCAGCCCAAATTACCTTTATTGATCCAGAGAGACAGGTGAATACCAAGCAGGTCTCTCTTCCCCCTCAGTCTTCTTATCTTTCAACCACCGTTTTCATCACTCCATCCCCCTCCTTCCATTGCCTGCAAGAAGAGACAATATAAAAAAGTAACAAGATGCCTTTATGTGAGAGGGACCATTCTAACCAGCACCACACGTTACTGTATCAGGAATGATTTACTGTTTGCATTCAGGCTGCGGTGATTAAACCCGCCTTTCTCGTTGCTCATCTTTAATCGGTGACTGAGTGAATAGGAATGGCGAGCGACTGTTTTTCTGCCTCCAATCCACCGTTGTCCTTTCGCCCCAACATACAAATCACTGTGGCGGTGGAAAAGATACTCCATTAGGTCCAACTCTGAGTTAAATCAATGCGTGACTTATCAAATGAAATAGGGGATTATGAGGTAATCACCTGGCAAACGTTGCTGAAATTGTAATTATCTCCACTGCACACATCTCAGAGAAAGAAGACCAAACTAACTATTTAAGTGGAGGGTAAGATAACAAGGTGTAGAAAAGCACAACAGATATATCTCTTAGACAGCAGCATGAGCCAGAATGTTTATGTGCCGAGAGGAACCAGCAGAGAAATACATGTGAAGGGGCTCACTCCATCAACAGATTTGTGCTTCACATCCTCTGTCTTATTACAGCAATTATTATTACTGCTGCTTAATAACACCCGTGTGTTGTTTGCATCACATTCTTCTACTGCATGGATAACAAATATTGAATACCTACAACACCATGTCAGTGTTGTAGATATGCATTTCCATTTACAAAGTTGTTTTAATATGTTTTTCATTGGTCTGGGAGCTGCACTTTTAAAATTAGTTGCAATGAAATAAGTACAAGTTTGTTATTTAAGTATAAAATAATATATGTATAAACGTAATGTGATTAAATATAAATAAATATGAATTATTCTTTGTTTTATAATTAGACATTTTAGACATAAAAATGTGTGGAATCATGAAATAAATCTAAAATAATATTTTTTTTAGCTTCCCATTTTACCTTTTAGTTTTAATTATTCATCTTTAAGTTGATTATAATTATTTATTTTCCTTTTGGACCACAAAGTAATCCAAAATAAGAGTCCAATATAATTTAGTTGAGACCTGTCTTTGTTAGTTAAAAAGTGAGAATTTAAAAAGGCAGTTAATATTGAAACTTATTGCTGTAAACAAATATTTAATCTGAGTAACATTAAATATGTAATTTTCATTCAGTTGTTCCCAATGACAGGATGAAACCCTGATAAGGGATAAACTTCCTTTTATGCGCAATTTCATTTATTTGAAAGATGTTGCTTCATGAAATTATAGATTGTATTTTCTTATTGCTGTTAGTTAATGAAACAAATAGTTAAGATTGCCATTTCACAGCACAACGATTTTCCCCAAACCTGTAAGTGAACTTTGAAACTAAATTTTGTGCAACTTAATTTCCAATATTCTGTTTGTATTTGTTTAATCAAAATAAATTTAAAAAAGAAGTTACTTGCATAACTTCCTGAAAACACTCAGATCGTTTCTATAGATTCAGTTCCTTTAATTTTCTACATCCTATAACTGAACATGACTGGAAACTGTAGGATATAAATGTAAGTGCAACACAGCCCCCAGGTGGAAATAGTGCTAAGTTACATCACAATCACCAAAGCCAGCTGAAGCTCCACTTTTAGCTATCTCACCCCATCTGTTGGTCAAAAACCCTCATTGTGCTGTGCCACTCTAAATAATGTCAAATGGACAAAGGATGAATGCTGATGAGCCTCATCAGTATTCTCCAGCTTTTCAGAGTGAAGAGGAAGAGGAGAAAAGATTTAAGTTGCGATTTTCATCTCCAAGAAGCTATGGCTTTACCACGAGAAAGAACCAAAACCAAAGAATAGAAAATGAATGTACTATGATTTTTTTTATGTAACTATAAAATTATGAAAATTATATGAAATATGAAAATTACTAATGAAAATGACTCAGGCTGTAAATTACAGCCTGATTGGTACAGCCTGATTGTTCATTAAGATGTGCTGTATGTGCAAATGGATCCCATGTGTGTAAAACTTGGCAGGTAAGTAGTGATAAGAATAAGCTGGGTATTGAGTTGATAATGGTTACAGTGGTGTACACATTACAAATAACTTGCCCCAAGTACACCATTGTCATTCCAGAGAAAATACATTTTTATTATATTATGCAAGAGCTGCGTATCCATAACACACAGCAGCATCACCTACAGCAGTTCTGAATGTTTCTACCCTTATATAATGCAGTATTTCCTGTGCATGCACAGCCTTTCTTGAGCACAAACTTGTACAATAACAGAAACATAGTGCCCCCTTTTGGGCTGCCGTAGAACTACATTTTAAAACATATTGAGTAACCAGCTAAGAGTAAAGAATCCACTGTCACAACTATTCTGAGTGCAATTTTGACAACAAGCCCTCTGTTCACAGTGACAGGCAGAGAGGTGTGACTGTGGGAAGCTGGCCCTTTAGCTTCAGCATCAGCTCGACTGAGTCACACTTCATCACCTCTTTTGGGTGTCAGTGATCACACCACAAGCTCAGTCAAAGTTCACAGGGGCATGTCGGCAGTCTCAGTCTTCAAATGTACAAAATGTTTGTACAAAATTAGAAAAACCAAATGTGTTAATTTAACAATTGAAAAAAAACACAGCTTAATTTTGAGTAACTTACACAAGTTAATTTGAAATGATTGCTCACAAAAACAGCAGTTTTCTAAAGCATATTGGTGTTGTATACTAAAAAATGTACCTGCCCATCAGTCATCATCCATTTTATAATCACATTACGAAGAGGCTATTAACCTGTTATTAGAGGCTGGTGCAAGATTATTTGGAGGTAAAGTGCATATCAGTTTTGACATGTGACCACAGAGGTCAAACATGGGACTAAACACTGTCCACTCCTTTAGGTGTGTCCTTCTCACACCCAAATTCACACCAGCTCCTGGGAAAATAGGCAGCATGTGCCTGAAACTGTGAGAAGTTCATGAAAGTTCACAATGTCATGCACAGTTAGGATAGTGCACACTGATCCAAATCCAAAATGTAACTTATTATTAGTCTATTGTATGTATTTGCCTGAAAATGCTTTGCTTATGCTCATTCACATATACATTCAAAGCAAAGCGATTGCCCCATACAGTTTGTTGTCAGTGCACAGTTTAAAGCAACAATATTTCCATTACAAGCCTGTATCTGTAATCTCTACCACCATGTAACAAAATATATAAATCCTGATAGTATATCTGCTTTATCTGACCTTAAAAGTATGTAGCGCAAAGGTTGTAAGTTCATCAGACAGGGCATCAGTCCCTGGTTTTATATTTAACTCTAGAGGTGAGCAAATTTCACACCCAAGTAAGTGACACTACTAATGCCATCAGCTCCGACACCCAATCCTGGGAAAGTCCCAGCCAGTGAGGGGTTGAAAAGGTTATCAGAGCTTCATCATTTCATCACCACATCTAATAAAAACCCTGAATTATGACTAGGAAATCTAACTTTCATGTCCAATAGCCATAATTATTTGCTCTGGAAAACATTTGATCTCTTTGTTGTGGGATACGTCTATAGTCTTGATTCTAAATCTTGAATTATTACTCCTCCTGAAAAGCTTACATAATTGTCTGTGTGAAAAATTAAATCAGTCTGTCAAGTTATTAAAACTGTTTATCTTGTAATTAGAATACAGTCTTCCCAGTGTGGAGGTCACTAGTTCAGTGGTTAGTGCACTGCCCTTGGTGCATTCACAGGCCACCATGTCTCCCATCAACGTGTGTAAACTTGGCACCTTGGAAAACACGTAAAGATGATCCCAAGGGTTCCCACAGAAGGGCATGAAATTCTGGCACCGGGGAAAGTTGAAGAGTTCAAATTATTCAACTCAGTATGTCAGTCCTGAAAAATACGAGTATATACACAATATAAAAAAAGTCTGCACAGCATTATTATATTTTTTTACTGAGCACAGATTGCATATTAGGTTACATATCTTGTTACTGTATATCCAGGTACAGTTTTATATAGATAACCTAAAAAAGTTTTGTTCTAGCAGTTGCACACTAATATATGTTAAATCAGATTCAAACCGTAACTCTGGCATAATGCTTACCTATGATCTGTCTGTCTGTCTTAAAACAAAAGTATAAAAGCCCATATGAAGATTAAAAAGGTTTAGCCTTACTGTAATCATTCCTCTTAATCATACTAACCTAGAAGATCCCTTCCTGATCCGCATCTAATAGAAGCAAAGGGGAAAACCCCACAGTCCTGAATTTGTGCAAAAATGTATTTATAAGATTATCTAAAGGAGGTTACAGGAAGTTCCCACTGGTCCAGATTAGTTAAAGTAGATATTTTCCAAAGTTATTTTTAGAACAAAAATCCTTGTTGAGGTGACAAAATAGTGACCAACAAAGAGGTAAAAAAAAAAATCTAATTCTGGAAGATATCCTCTTGATTTGACTCATTTAGACAACTGAGGGAGGACACATAGATTAGTCCCTTATGACTTATGTTGTAAAGTGCATTAGAAGGAGCTCTTTTGATGGAGGAATGATGAAAGCTAGAAAAATCAATTTAATCTTCATTTACCTGCCCTTTAATTGCCCTTTAAAAAACTAAAGTGTAACACATTAAAAGAGCTTAATTTATCATTATGTGTACATCAATAACTCATTGTATCATACTGCAACATTGCATTAAAGTATTACTTTGATACCATGCTCTACTGCTCAGTTTGTTTGCACTGATGTGTTTTTGTTGTATTTTTATATGGTGAGATCTGTTGAAGGTGGAGTGACAGTTCATTGTTTGTCATATGCATTAAAAGTACTGTGTAGAGTTTATGCAATGAAATGCATTTTGCCAGACACCCTGCTCTCACTGCATTAAATATGACAACAATATATAACGCAATAGAAAATAATAAGTGTAATAAGTCACTCAGTCTATTATTAATTCATTCATTCACGTTCTATCCTGTGAATGGAGGACGGTAGCCTATATATATTTTAGGTGACAAATTTTTGTCTCTGTCAAGTCCAAAAACCTATACAAAAAGAGTCTTTCAAGTTATTTCAAATGTTACATTCAGTGATTCCATTACATGTCAAAAATACGGCCTTTTCCCCTTGAATTATCTAAGTCCAGATCTTTATGTGCTGTCCTGCCACTGCTGACACCCACCATATGTCACGCAATTTCCGCACTTCAGGCGACACTGCGCAGGAAATAGTGCGTTTACCACTTTGCACTTGTCAATGGGGGGGAAAAGCTACAGCCTCAGGCAGGCTGTCTGCTGCACTCAAAGTGCAAGAAAAAAAAAACATCCCACCATAGCGTATAATTACTATCAATGTTCCTCAGTGTTCTCATGAGTCTGTTCACTCTAAGAATAAATTATAAAGGGAATTACATTTATTAGACGCAGTAACACACAGCCTTCTTCTAGACAAAGTAAACTTGATATCTGATGTCTTTGCACACGGACTTGGATAATCACACTGAAGAAGTGTCCTTCCATTGTCCTTCAGAAACGTTCTTGTTCTTATAATTTAATTCCCACCTACAGGATTAACTACCGACACAAAACTTAACTTGAATACACAATTAAGTACCAGACAACAACATTCATTTAACGCATTTTATTTCAATGCTCAGCAAATTACAAAAGAGGTAGAAATGTTAGATGAATAACTTAAGGGTTTACATTCTTGTTTGGTATAAGAATGAAAAACGGTCTATTTACAATAATTTACATAAATAAATAAAATATATATTATCACATTATGCAGTTTCTCTTCAAAGTCTCAAGTGAGCGATATTTAGTTCAGCTCCTTTTCCACCTCTTCCTCTTCATCCTCGCTGTCTTCATCGCTGCTGGAGTCTTCATACACACAGATAGTCGCCTGGACCGGATAGTTGCGCAGGAGCATTTCTGCGTCCTGGTATAGATAATCGAAACATTTCGATTTGGGCCAAAGCAGCCTTTAAAAGGAGAAATACATTGTTATGATACAGAGAAACAGGGAACATAAAAATGAAGATAATTTCATTAACAAAACAATACTTACTTCACTGGATGAATGAACTGAGGAGTTTTAGGATGTTTTGCATCTGAAAGGTTTCCATACATGGAATGACCCTAAAAGTGAAAACAAAGAGATTTTGTTAAGATTTTTTATCAACTGAACAATGCATGTTGCATTGCAATACAGTCTGAATACAGGTTGCCTACTTCAAGAAAGATTTTCGGTCATAAACTTACCCTGTGTTTGGCAGTTTCGTCTTCTGTTCCAGTCCACGGTCTCCACATACTGGACTGCTGGGTAGCGTTGTCTTGATTAGAAACAGAAATTAATCCACTAGCGGTAGGGAAAGTCTCCATTGTTCCTTGTAGTGATCAGTCCCGCTAACAGTCTTCGAAGGATGTGCCACTGCACTCAGGAAACTCCTATTTATCAGAGCCCGGCAGTTGGTGCCAAATTGCGCTTTCACGCGTACCAAAGTGTTTCCATGCGCCACGGTGTTGAGGTGCGAAGTCACACTTGAGCAAACTCCCACCATATGGTCAGTTTCTTTCTTAATTTCAAATGTAGAATTAAAATAGTTATGCCCTAGATTGGGTCTTATATGAGAAGTATTTTCAAGTTCGATGATTAGATGTTAATTAAGCGTGCCTGCTCTGCTTCCACTATATGTGTATGTATATGTGTGAATGGTCTAAGGCAGATGTAAAATCGGTAGTCAGTAAGTCTAAAATGCAAATAGTTTAAATTAGATTCATGTTTAAATCTAAACTCGAGTAATAGCCCGGTATGGATTGTTAAACTGTTGCTGAATAAAATTTGAACTTTTCATTCTCTTAACCTTTCAGTACCTCTATGTGTATAACCATTTGGGTGTGAGGTGTGAAGACACACGTGCCCTACTGTCAGTCCCTGCTGTGGGGGTGATGGAAAAAGGCTCGTGCTGTGTGGGGGGAGTTGACACGCGTCAGCCTTAAGTATACAACACCAGGAGGGGGGCGAATATCCACACCTTAGCAGATGCAGAGTTGAATGCATCTTTATCTCAAATGAAATTACAGCACAGTAATAAATATGCCATGCAACTTTATGATAAATACCCTCTGTATTCAACTGATTAGCTCCATTCAGCTATTTATGCTTATAGTTCAGAAGTACACAGTACACCAGCTGGGGGCAGTGTGGGTCTGCATGCTGGGATAAAATGATAATGCGAACAGTGTAATGCCTGACAACAAGTTTAATTGATTCGTTTGGACATAACGTATAATGCACATCATCAATTGAGAGCACAGTAGACTCATGTAGGTTCTGGCTGTATGCTTGTATGCGTGTAAATCACTATTAGAGACACAGATCAGACACAATACTTCACTGGTGGCAGCTTATGCAATAAAGGAGAAAAGCCATGTCACCAATTTGGGGGTCAGTGGTTAAAGGTAGGGTAAGAAATTGGTTAAGGCAAGTAGTGGTTAGGGTAAGTCTGTGAAAATACCCCAAAAGTGACATAGATAAATATGTGTGTGTTTCCATGTGACTTCAGTTAGAGCTAATGGGTTCCACATTTGCAAATCACTTGCTTAAATGTAGAAGTCCGGTGGCATGGGGTGTCAGTGTTTAAAGGTGAACCGTGCATGACCAGCATTGAATTTCTATGCTCAGTAGCTCCTTGCACACCACAACACTCTTTTCCAGGGAACAAGCAGTCAGAGCCTGGCACTAATAAGGTCCANTCTCTCTCTCTCTCTCTCTCTCTCTCTCTCTCTCTCTCTCTCTCTCTCTCTCTCTCTGGTCTGGAGCTAATTGGACACACCATGTTCTGCTGCTGGCTCTTTTGTGTTTTTGTGTCATTCGTTCTTTTCCTTTACTTTTCTATATAATGCCAAATTTAGAGAGACAGTGCATTATCTTGCTGTTGAAACACATGCAGTACATACAAACATGATTTTTGCTTTGATGTTCACAAAATGGGTAGTATAGAGATATGGTCACAAGAAGAAGAAGATGTTTACATTGCTGTATAGATAGTAAAACTAGGTCGGGAAATTAAAAGGGTTTTATGTTTTCATGTTTTTCTTCAGTACTTAGTGGACTGTTGTAACCATGGCTATATATGTGAGAGGAGTGAGTAAAAAAATACAAAAGAAGCAGGATTAGTGAATGTGAAATGATTATTAGTTATGAATGAAGCAAAATTCAAAGTGCCAACACACACACACACACACACACACACACACGCACACGCACACACACACAGTGCACAAGAGTGGACAAAGTATAAAGGATACTAACAATGAAAAGAACCCTCCCTGGGAAATCCAGGAAAAAAACATTATCCATTATATTCATAAGTAATAGTTCCTATTTTCTACCCGAGTCATTTGCACTTCTCTATTACGAAGCCTCTCAACAAAAATCACTCTCCACATCAACCACAAATAACATTTTTTTAATAGAAGCTTATTCACTAAAGCCTTATCCTTTGAGACCAACTGGGTGAATTACATATTTTAATGTGTTCAGTCTTTATTATTACCTTGGACTTCAATTTACACCGAATTGTTTATAAAAATCTAAAAAAAAAAGCTAAAAAAATCCTCTTTGTATTCCATTCTATGTTGAACACAGAGCAGATTAAATAAGCCTATGGAAACTTGTGTAGTTCCAAATGGAGAACTCTATTCAAAACCCCTTTTTTGTCCTCATCTAAGAAAATGTAGTGAATATGGAAGCAGTGCCAATAGTCACACAGCTCTGACAAGGAGCTCAAAGCTTTAAGAATTTTCTGTGCCTTAATCGGCTGTTCCCTACATGAAGCAAAACATATCACAATCTCCAAACTGTCGCCTATTGAGACTGTGCAAGTTCAGGGATGCCTTACTTTTATCTTGAAGGTTATTGACATCACATTAAATAACCACTTCAAAAATTTTAAGTTGTAAAAATCTTGGAGGGGGAGAAGGAGGAGTTGATTTGACATTCCAACAAGGAGAGTACTCAGTATGAACAAATTTTGCAGTTTTGAGTTTTTACTTGAATGAAATCAGGATTTTTGTTTAAATTCTTCACAGGCCTCTTAAAGTCCCTATTAAATGACACCCTCACCTCACTTTCTTATGTATTTTCTGTTGAAACAGGATTTTGCAGTAGATTTAGTATAGGTTACAATTATTCACAAGTAGAAAACAATAATATATCAGTTTGGGAGAAATGTAATTTTATTTTAAGGAAAATGTGGTCAAGAGAGGACATTCGATAAATCATGAAGGTTTTATTGGCTGAAATTTTAATTTATACCCTCTGGTGCAGGAGTCATGTGAAGTCAAAGAGATTTTAAAATACATTACTCCCTCATACAAGCTCTACTTAATATACAGTGAAAAATTCTTGTCACACAAGAATGTATTCCAGCATGCAGCGGTATTGATCTTTGCTCTTACTGTTGTGGTAATTATGGGGCTCAAGGTGACTCCTGGTTTAACAAGGAAAACATTCCTCCATGTGATAAGAGGGGGGAAGGTGAGAGGAGTCCTGGTGTGTTTACTGAAGAGGAGAGACAGTACAGCCTATACCTAATCAACACTAATACCACCTTCCTGCTTCTATCTTGAGCTTAATTAAATTTTGTAAACAGGGACTTTGTAGGTGCAAAACTGTACCCGTCTCTCATCTTTGAAATCCTTTCCTTATGATGTATATTGGCAGGTAAATTTGCTAAACATCATCATGAACTGTTGTCATGTCATGTATAAAAATGCATTCCATACCTCAGCCTCCACTGGAAGCAGACCGACCCATTCTTTTTATTTTTACTTTGCAATGCAATGCTGTGTGAGTTCCTGTAGTATTTGCATTCCAGACAGGACTTTAATGCACAAGTCATCCTTACAGAATATTAAATGATCAATGACCACCAGGGTACAGTGCTGGGAAGTAGTTAATAACAACCGAGCTGCAGAAAAAAAATAGTACATCATTCATCCATCAGGTGTCAAGTAGCAGTTTAATCAAACCTATTTAGTATTCAAATCCTCAACTTCCAGGAGCTACAATAATGAATCAAAATTAACCAATAAATAGAAAAAAAATCATAGTTGGTGAGTGACATCATGATTGAATGGTGTACTTGCAGGAGTGCAGGAGTGGGGGTATGGCATTCTGTGCCTATGCTCTGAGAATGGCTATGCAGAAGGTTAAACTGATCCAGATCTTATTTTTATTGAGGTACTGAGAACTGGAAACCATGTGACAAAGTAAAAATAGACTATAAATGGTAAGGCTGAGAGAAAAATATGGAGGAAAAAGAAAAACAAATTCAATCACAATGTATAAAAGAAATTATAAATCATATGAAACTAAAAGATTGTGTCATGGTAACAGAGTTGAGGAGACTTTTCTGTGTAGTAATGCCTCTAGTTGAGTATACAACATAAAGTAAAACATGCCATAATAATATTGTTTATGAACAGTTTATATTTATTAATACACATGATTTAAGTGAGAATGATCTATGTTCTCTTCCATCTTCTATGTTTTTTTTTCATAACTCATTTATTTATACTGCCTTTGTTTTGTTTTGTCTTGTTTTTGTTCTTTTCCCATCATTTTCATTTTAGTTGCTGACCTTCTACTGCAGAGAACAACAAAATAAATCCTTAAACCAGTGTCAAGATAGCAGTGCCCTGCTGACAAAGACATAGACTCACAGGCTCATCTATCAGAGCTGATGCACTGAAAATGTTTTTAAGTGAGATTATGCAGAGCAAAATGCAGCAAGGAAAGTGTCTGCTGAATGAAAAGTGTGTCTTCAAGCTGTGTACTTGTGCATACTGGGTGTACAGTGGTGGAAAAATGTTTTTGGACACCCACTGCATTTTGAAATATTGCATTAAGAATCATTTTTAGGTCTTCAAGTGCAATTTCTTTTTAGCACAGTCACAGCCAAAATTCTAAATAAATCTTAAAAATACATTAAAAACTTAAAATTGATTGGTTCCATAAAAATACATAAGACATGTTGAGTAATAAGTCATTTTTGTACCAGTGATCCACTAATGGTCATGCTGCTCATTAATAGACACAATTTTTGTTGTCATGCTTAAAGCCAGCACATTTGAAGGTTCCTCAGACACAAAACACAGGAAACATGCTTGAGGATGCAAATTTTCAGTGCATTGAGATTGTATACATTTCTAGGGGTGTCTGAAAACCTTTTTCCACCAAGTTATGTGGGAGCTGTATTATGAAGAGAAAGGTATGAGTTAAAAAATGTTCTTCACAGATCGAAAGTGGGCTTGAATATGATATTAGATACAAAGAAGGATATAAGGGTGAATTGTAAAGAAATGAATGGAATTAATTATTTTTTTCCTGCTTTGGAAGAGAGACACAAGTGAGATCAGTCACATACAAAGGCAGCTCAAATACCTATCACTCTGAGAGAATACAGAATTTATCAGAGCAACATCAGAACTATGCCTTGCACGTAGCAACAGCACTCATGCAGAACCTATGAATATTTCATATTATCTATTTTGGGGACTTATCTGTGTCTTATCCCCAATTCACAAACGGTCAGAATCCAAGCAGTCAGAGCAGTGGGTGATACAGTAGCATAAAGGTGATTTATGATGAGAACGTTATTGAGCAGAGTCGCCAACTGAAAGAAGTGAAATTAAATATGAAGCAATAGTGGAGTATATTGATGAGTAATGCTGAAGCAGAGTTTAATAAATGCCAACCTTCACTGTCTTTTATACTAGAATCTTTGCTTTTTTGTTTGCTTTATTACCTTTTATTTATGGAGAGAAACTGATAGCTTTGATGTTTTAACTGTGCTGAATCTTAACAGATTTACCTGCAGTGGTGAGTCAAAAAACTCAGCACCTACTGCTCAGTGTGTGATTCTCATGCATGAGAGGTCTGCAAGCTCTTGGAAAGAGGTCTGACTCCTGCATTTGAACTCTCGGTGTTGTGGTAAGAATCAAATAGTAGTGATAGGCACTGCTGACCATTAACATACAGTAGTCTTATAATGGATTACTGTAATGTAATTTAGATTATTTCCACAAAAGCAGCAGCAAACTATGTTGAAGTGAAATCATTAGAAGAACAGTGCATGTGCATACACAGTGCAAATATGAACATAAAATCCTAACATGCAGTCTTCTAGCCCAGTAAAACAAACACAACATTTTTAAATGAAACGTAAATCATTACTGTTAACATTCAGTTCAACTTTATAGTTGTGTCAAAATACCCGCAGAGAGGGAACAAAAACACACTGGTGATAACACCCTAATGCTAATGTCCTAATTGCACTAAAGCTTGCCTGTTAATGTAGCTTACTAATGCCAAACTAAGCCAAAATGATGTTTTAAAGCCGCCATATATTTACATCTGCCATCATACAACGGTGAGTCACTTAGGAAGAATCAAGATACTCGCTTCCATGTCTGTCTCTTCAACCAAAGACCAGCAGGACGAGGAGGATAATTAACAACTATTAAGGAAAAGTAATTATTTCAATTACTCTCTTTAAGGCTATGTACACAGGAATAATAACACAGGATGGTGTTTTCTTTATATTTGCTAGTCTGATTGCATGTGGCACATGTGTTGGTGATAAAAAAAAGGTTTCACTCCTCACTGACAAGTGCTTTGACCATTTAATTGTCAGCTTCCATTGGACACATTTCCTAAGATCAAAGCTCTTGCAATATTCAGCGTGAGACAGCAGAGCATATCACCATGACCATTGTGGCTAAAGGAGAATAAAGAAACAGCCCACAGGATAACAGACCAAAGTAAACCCTGTGGGACAGCTTTGAGAAACTGTCTGTTTGCAATGAAATATGCATTATTGACCACAAATGAATGTGAGACAAACTACTGTAGACAACAATAGCTCAAGCTGTGCTTTGATGTAATCTTTCCACCCCTTTCAGCTTTTAGTAAAAATTAATGCAGGCAAGTAGGATTATAATGTGTGTGATGTACCATCCAATATTCATAGATTTGTAATCTTGTGTGACACTATGGGCCTCAAGACAGAAATACTCAGTAGAGATGAATCCTATTTCTGGAGTGTACAGTTTAATGTGAGCAAGTGTCTCTTTTAGAGCAGCAAAGATATACTGTCATATCAAGGGGGTGGAATTAACAAATTATGTTTACCTTAGTTACTGTTACTAGTCTGTGTTCTGTTTTATGCACTTCCATGTAATTACCTGTTTGTAATTACCTGTATGTAATTATTTGTTACCCAAGCTTATTTTTATTTTTACAGTTTGTCACAGTTAAGTTTACTTAGCTCAAACTGTTGCAACTCCCTCTCTCTGTTTAGGTAAATGTACAGTACATCGACCATCCATCCAGTAGGTTGCATAGCAACATCAATGTGTTTGTGTGTATGCACTATGCTGTGTGCAAAAACTGTGCTGCTCTCTTTGAGCTTTGATTTATGCATTTGCTGGCTACAGCTGCTGTGGAGTCACAAGTGCATTGTTTATATAGAATGTGCCTGTGTTGTCTTGGTAATGCTTTAATCAGCTATTAATTATACAAGAAGTGTCAGGTCATTTTAATCCCTGTTGCACTCATCCTGGTGCCCAGAGCGCTTTTTATTTGTCAGTCATTTTTGTGTGTCTGAGTTTTGTCCTCTTTTAACGTCAGTAAGGCTTCACTGTGGAAGAAAGTAATATATTTATAAATTAGTCATCATCTGTACTCACAGGCTGCACTATTTTGACAGACAGCGTCACCGAATGTCATGGTCTGCTCAGCAGTCCAGCTGCCATTTCAACTTGACTTGCTTCACTCTTACAAATAGTCACAGAACCAACTACAGAACCAGTGAAATATTTGGAAACACTTTTTTTGAATGGTAAAGTGTGTCCAAACTTTTTACATTTTACAGAAACTTTTATGAACTAATGCATTTTAAACTGCCCTTGAATCCTGTCTTCCTTGCCCATGCAAAGAGCAAAGACTAATCTAACCAAGCCCCTCAGCTGTCCAGGCACAATTACTACTTATCTAATACTATTAGTCTGGCAATAAGGCAATAATTAGAAACCTCCCTGGTATTAGATACATGCATGAATCCTATCCCTTACCTGTCTTACCAAAGACAGAAATAAAATAATAATGTCCTACATTTACTGTATGTAGTTGCTTTTTTACTATTTATATTTTCAAAGTTAAAAGGCATTTTACAGACATAAAAACAGGAGCTATAGCTACAGTGCAGTTACAAACCAAGCTCAACCAAGCAGTTACTAACATCAAGCTAATTGGCATGCTGTCTGCAGCACCAAACAAACCAATCTTCCTCTGCTACCTTGCCTTTGAAGGCAACAAACCAAACTTCAAACAATATGCTAGTTAGCAACAACCAGCTAACAACACTTAATAGTTTAAGCTAAGCAGCATGCTGCCTTCATGAGCAGCATGTCAAACAAACCAGTCTCTAGAATAGTTTAACATGACTGGCATTTTCAAGATTCTGTCCCTTAGAGGTGGATAGGAGCTAGCATATCTGTCTTTACCTCATTCATACACTTTTCTTACGCAGAGCCATCCATTAAGACAGTGTCGGCCATGTTTTTCACTGTCTGGCACTGTCTGGTCTGGTTTATGCCCTGGTCTCTTATAACCATTTCAGTTAAAGGCACACTATGCAAATTTGTGCTGCTGGGGGCTGTTGACATTGCAAACAGCTTCTCCTCATTAGGATTCCTTCAGTGTTCAAAGCTGTTCTTCTTCCTAAAACAGAAATGGACCCAATAATTAAAAGTGGTAAAAACACTGAATAAAGCGGTTTCACATTAAAAATCAGTGTTTCTTTCATGCTGCAGTGGGCATATAAGGTCCAGAGGGGCTGGGACTGGGCTGCAACTAATGTTTGCTCTGCTCATTCATCTAACAATTTAAGATCCAGGTGTTCCATGACAAAAAGTCTTTACCTGGTTAAAAGGTGTAATGAAAATGGCTCTCTAGCATGTGTAGCCATTTACAAAATGTAGCTTAAAACTGAATATAAGTTAAGTAATGGCAATTTCTGACAAAACACAACTTTTCCACATGTGTAAAGGATATATGACAGTGACCAAATGAAATGGACCATTGCTACTGTTAACATTACCATTGTCAAATATTTTTAGAAACATTGGGAAAGTACAGAATTCAACAAAGGTACAAGACAGGTACAGTTTTGGTGTTTTTTTAGTAGTTGGGCTATTAGAAGGGATGCAGGATAAAACATTTATTCTGCATTCGTGTGTCAGATATGTTGAGGGTTCATCTGTCTCGTCCAGTGTACCTATGAATTACATTAAGACTAGTGTTGATATGATATTGACACTGGATGGCAAAAAAGTCATTTTATGTAATATGCTAGGTCTGTTACCATGTCTTTCTCAATCCTACCAATAGATGGCCCTGAAGTACAAAATTCTGAAATCATTTACATAGTGCACTTCCTGTTTAAATGTGCCTGCTAGGAATGGGTCAATTGTTTAGCCTCTTTGTGGCACATAAAAATAACTGTCAATATAGGGTGCGGATGAGTATATACACCAACAACATGAGAAAAACGAACTATTATACACAGTTTCATTTCAAGAATTTTAAAAAGGTTCATGCAGAAATAAAGTGCATCGATCATATTGGGCACTTAAATCATTTATTCTCAGTGGCTTCAGTTCAGATTATGTTTTCTGCTTCTATGAGACATATTGATTTCAAACTGTCTGTGGGAAGAAGCAGAGGTCTCTCCATTCTTGATTAACAGCTCTGTTCACAATGTCTACCTTTTTTTTTTTTAGAGCCATGGGGGAAAAAAATATCAAGCTCAACTTATATTAAAAGGTAACATGAAAACATTGCAAACCACTGATTCGTAAGTCATTGGTCTCATTCACTGGCTTTCTGATTCAGTGAAAGTTTTTCACCATT